>VCJA01004574.1:28179-40642 GCA_024139275.1 Backusella macrospora
CACCCTTTTATATTAAATGTTTATTTATTTATTAGTGTAATCATTATTTTAAATAAAGACTTCAGTATCTCCCCCAATTATATATTTGTTTATTGTCTTGTCAAAAAAAAAGGGCATGTTTATTTATCAATATTTTAAAATATGATCCAGTGAGTTGCCTTGACTATTACATTTAATGTTTATTAATAAACAGAAAAGTCTACTATATTTGGTTATGGATTGAAAGGGTCGCATGTCATATGAAATACTCACCAGATTCTCAAAGAGATATATATCGGTTTTAATTTAGAAAATGAAATTGTCATATAAAAAAAAACTGATAATGAGAGTTAATTACTACAAGGCATCACATTTCACAAATGATTATAAAAACCAATTAAATTAGTCAAAGGTGGCATAAAATATTTGCAGTAGGAGAAATAGAATTCATATGAAAGAACAAAAAGTTTTCAAATTTAAGAAAGTATGAGATTCAGGGTCAGTATCACAACGTGCTTGCTGTCACAATGCCTTTTAATGCTTTAGCAAAACCGATGTATTGCGTTCTAAATATTTTTTGAAATCATCATTTGTATTGGCACACAACCCTTACTATTATTTGTGTCTTTTTTTCATCACCAAACACTTCATTTTGAGAAGAGACTTGACTCATTTTCTGAATTTTGACTCATACCAAAAAAGGCTGGCCTTATTTTTTTAGTTCTTTAACCCAAAATAGAACATTTTATTGGCTCAAATTCACCCTGAGTGACCAAAAAAAACATGAAGACACCATAATTTCACAAGCCACCATTTCCCCATTTACCAAAGTCTCTTTCCTGCCCTTGACAATATGGAACAGCGTGTTCAACAATTCCACGATGACACAAAAACTATACCAAAACCACCTACAGCAAAAACGCTAAAGCAAATGAATACTTTGAAAAAGTTTATTTTCAAAAACCAAGTAATTTCCATCGATCTTTGCTTTGAAGAAATATTCAAAAAGAGAAGATAGTAATCAAGCTCAACTTAAAAGGACTATAGATTTTCAGACAAAGAGAAAAATAAACTGTTTGCTTGCATTGAAGCTTACTTTACTGTATTCGATAGAAGGTATAATTATTGTTATAAATGGTCGGGTTACTATACTTATATTTGTTTTAAATAGCGATTTGGCGTTATCTGTTTCTGCCTTTCCTCTGATTGAAGATGCTTTGAAAGTGCCATGCTTTACAACGAAACAAAAGAATCAATTATTAAAATGGTATGAAGAAATCTTAGCTAAACAGGAAGGTACAGATGCCAACAAAAAGGCTGGGGAAAACAAGAAGGAGGAGGGAGAGGAAGAAGAAAATTATGACGCTTTTGATTGGGATGCTTTTGAAAAAAGCTAAATAATAAACAGCAAAAACTTGTTTGAAAAGCAGTTATTCAAATGAAGGAAATTGATTATTTATTAGTAGGGTGTTCATTTATTGATACCTTTATTGTATGAAAAAGAGAAGAGAGAGCGAATGTAATAATAGCCCTGTTTAGTATAAGAGAGTAGAGGTATTATCTCTTCTGACCTCAAGAAAGAAGCTCCAAAATAAAAATTAATGTTACAATAGACAGAAAGAAAGAAAAAATTAGACAGGGGAGAGTGGTATTGGTGGTTCTTTTTCTACTATGACAGCTGGGTGATTATTATTTTGCCATTTGCCATTCTTGTCAAAAATACCAAGTGCACGTAAACGTATATCTAAGCCATCGACATACATACAAGTCCACATTAGCCATTTTTTACCAAGTGGGTGGGGTTGCCAAGTGAGGTATTCGTAAACTCGTGCAGCATCGGTAGAATGAAGATGGGTATTGAATAAATCAAAAGTGGAGTGACGCGTGAATCCAAACATATATCGCATAGTTGCTTCACGTATGTAACGCAGATAAATATCCCAAGAAGTATATGCTATATCTTTTTTTTTGATTTTTTTTTAGTAACAATAAGTAAAATTAAACTTTGACTTGCTTACAGATAGCTAAAACAACATCTATGGAGTAATGAAATCGAGTAAATAATATCATCAATATTCCTGCGGTTACTAACAGGTATAATAACCAACTAAAAGGCCTTTTCATTCGGGAATGGGCACGCCATATCATTGCACAAGATATCATCATAGATGTATGCCCCGAAAAAATATTATCTGTACATGTTAATGCTGTACCACCGATAACACTAAGAAGAAATCCAAACCGCGCACCAACACTCCCTGTTAGTTCTGTTTCAGGCGGACGACATTCATCAATGAGTGATGAAGGGAGAGTAGTCACAACCAATGTAATTCCTCTAAAAACATACATAAAACCCATAATGAAAGCCCAACGACGTAGGATAAGAAAGCGAGTAGTCCAGTCGGGTGACTGCACCGCAAATCCAACAGCAGTATAGACAAGAATCGTAGTAAGAAGATAGTTGACAATCTGAGAGTCATCAATTTTAGGAAATGCATCGTGCAACAGATCAGAGAGGGGGTGCTAAATTCAATGCATAATATAAAAAAAAATAGAGGATATTTTATCAGAAGTATTAACAGCGATTGTTGTCTATAATCGACTCTACCTTTCCAATGGCAGGACTGGCATAATATCTCATATCGCTAAGTTGTGCCATAAATGTCTCAATTAAACCACATATCACCAACCAGATGAATATTAAAATGAGTCGGAAAAATTCATGATTTAAAAAAGTATCTCGAAGATCTCTAAGAGTTCTAATCTTTATCGGTGGAGCTAAACGTAAATGGATACAAGCAATAGATTGTACCTCATTAGAGGAATTGGCAATCATTCCAGGCGATTCCCTTGCACCGATATCAGCTAAATTGTTCGATAAAAAAAAACTTGATATACGAGAGGGAATCATAAAAACTAAGAAGAAAAGAAAAAGAAAGAAAAGGAGAAAAAAAAACAAAAAAAACTACACGTTATACATGTACCAGTAAGCTCTTTTCAAATCTTATAAAAGGGGTTGTCTAATCACACTTTGCCTCTAAAGAAGAAAAAAACTATGTATAAGAGCCAATAATTTAAAGCTAAGAATAGACTACAGCTCAAATTATAACTTTAGAAATAGAATAATAATACTCGATAAAAGCATCCTATACGATTGAAAATGACAATTCTATTTAAAAATAGATAGATATTAACTATAATCCAGTAAGTCATGCTTTAAACTTTTTTTATTTTGACATAGGATAGTATACTTTTTTTATCGACAATGATATGAAAGCTTGGTGATTTATTAAAATAAACAGATTAATAAATAGTAAAAAAGAAAAAAAAACATTTTAATTGGTTAATACTTTAAAAGATGCCCTCACGTTCTCTATATGCCAATACCAAAGGTCAGTTTAGCAATTACTAAAAAAATCGGCTATGTATATTTTTTAACCCCTTGCTTTTCTAGGAGTTTTCAAAGAAAAAAAGGGAGATGTAATATAACTAAGCCCTGACAACGTACTTGCTCAATTTTAAAAAAAAATGTCAAAGGTTTTAACTAAATAATACTTTTCTTAAATATATATTGTTTTGATCAGCCTATATTCAATAATTAAAGGAGCAGATAATGCCATCGAACATAATACAGCTATATTCCTCTTTCAAGTACGTTATTTAAATGACTTCCACCATAAAAACATATGTCAATATTTGAAAAAGTAAATAATAGACCCATTAATAAGATAAGTTTTCATTTTTTTTAAGAAAAAGAAGGTCGTTTTCAATGACAGTATATTTAGATTGTTTATTATCCAATACCAAAGAAAATTACGTTATGTATTTTAATTTTGTGTAGAGAAACATGTAAACTTTTATTCTATGTTATATAATATCAACACAGTAGAGCATGAATATTAAAATGCTCGCTCACTAACTTTATATTATCCATTTATTCATCCATTCAAAAGGAAATGTCCTTATTAGTTTATATTAATATATATATACTGCTTATTTTTATACAGAGAAATATTCAAACAATCATTAATATTGCATTAAATGGTTTTTAGAGATCCATACCCTGTTAAAATATCCCACTTGGGAGTATTGTGCTAAAAGCTATAATTATAATGTATAAACCAGTACAAACATCTTTATAGGAGTATATTATAGTATAGCACCATTAATATATGTATTCAAACCACTATTTTTATAGTTGTAATCAATGTTTTTAAGTGGCAAAATAAATCACACGGAAAAAAAAGTTCAAACTCATAAAAATGATGAAGTATTTTGTTACACTTGTTGGAAAAAAATATATAATTTTGAATATAATTTTTTTTTTTCAAGATTCATACTATATTTTTCAAAATTCATACTGATTTTATAATCGTTTTTCATTTCAAGGGTGTAAAAGACTAATTTTTTTTCAATTAAAGCCATATGATTGAATAGTTGAAGTATTTAATCACACTTTAAGAGTCTTATTTTGACGCATGTCTTTCTATGCTATGCTATACATAACGAGTTGTTTCTTTTATCTTTCTTCTCTATTATAAATTTCATGGTTCTTTTGTGTATTTTTTTCACTATTATTTATGTAATTTGCTCATTTATGCTGTTTTGAGCAAATCTAGAAGCGTCAACTTAAATGGTCTAAATAAAAAACTATCAAAACTTCAAATCATTTTTATAATAATAATCAAAAATAAGATAAAAAAAAAACTATGTAAACCCTGAAAATCTATTAAATAAGGATAGTTAATTTTGGTAGTTTACCTTGCTCACAAATATTTTAAAGGACTTTGTTCCTTCTTTCTCTCTATTTTATCTTTTATATTATTACTTTTTACTCTTGTTAGTAATCGTACTTTGACTTAAGGATAATTATATATATATTTATATTAATTTATCCTCATTATCATATATATTATAATCCTGATAATAGCCTCAATTTGTTTGACTTTATAATCTTGCTATTAGTCTCTATTTATATATAGTAGATTGATAAGATCTTATAGAATTACATTTTAATATTATTTAAGAATTATAAATAAGTTGGTTACTCATAACCTGGTGCTCACTACAAACCTACCTTGATTTATTATTACATTTTTATTAAGTTGAACTAAGCCCTCCGCTTCTTATCATACTTATCTATTTCACACTTTATATTTTCAACTTAAATTCAAACTACACATAAAACTTTTATTCTGCAAACTACAACTTAACGTTATTATAAAATGGAATATAATAGAATATAACTTTCCGAGCTTATCTAATATTTTGTAATATTCGTTCTGCGTTTATTTTATTTAAAAAGCTAAAAGCGAAGTTGGTGTTGGACGAAATTTTAATTTTATTTCTTTTCTAAATAATCAATTTTTTTTTTTATATTAATCAGCTAATGAAGGAAGTCTTTGCCGATCAAATAATCTTCTAGTTGGATGTCTTTCATAGTTCAATCTATAATTCAAATCTATTTCTTGTTCAGACGGTAATTTAAGTTCGGAAGTTGATCTACTAGATTTACTATTTTCTGAAAGTGTATCAATGAATCTTTCTGCTTTCAAACTTCCGTTCCTGTAGGCTTTATTATACCAGATCAATGCCATATGATCATCTTGAGTAACACCACGACCATGGTGATATAATTGAGCTATATTATATTGAGCTTCGTGGTGACTTTGTTCAGCAGCTTTTTGGTACCATTCCATACTTTTGTCATAATCTACTTCTATGCCATCTCCACTTTTATATATTGAACCCAGTTTACATTGGGCTACAACATTCCCTCTCTCTGCAGATTGCGTATACCAGTATATTGCTTGTTTTATATCTTGATTGATCCCAGATCCATGATGATAGGCCCAGGCCAAGCTGTTCTGTCCAGACGTATTTTCACTGTTTGCTGATTTTCGAAACCAATAGAACGCCATATCAAGATCTTTTGGAACACCACTCCCTTTATGATAAAGCAGACCCAGTGCATTTTGAGCTTCACCATAACATTGTTCCGCAGATAACCGGAGCCAATGCAATGCCTTTTTTTCGTCAGTTTTTATACCTTTTCCATCACGATACATTACCCCCATATAGTATTGTGATTCTTCGTCACCAAATTCAGCAGCCTGTGTAAATAAACGGAGCGCTTTTGGATAATCTTGTTCTACACCTGTACCGTTGTAATACATACGACCAAGTCCTGCTTTACCTAGTACATTACCATTTGTTTTAACTGATTTATTAAACCATTTAAAAGCTTGCTCATAATCTTGATATTGGCCATTACTATAGAGTAAACCAAGTTGTGTCTGGGCGTCACTGTCGCTTCCGTCGGCTGCCTTGAGAAGCCAGTCTTTTGCCTTTTCAAGATCTTTTCCCACTCCTTTCCCACCATAGTACAAGAATCCAAGGTTACGCTGAGAGGAAGCATTACCTAGTTCGGCAGCTCTTGTGTAGTAAATCATTGCTTTTTCTATGTTTTCCTCGATCCCGATACCATTTTCATAGAATACGCCAATATTGTTCATAGCCGTGGTGTTTCCATTTAGAGCTGATTTGAGATACCATTCAAAGGCTTTTTGGTGATCTCTAACTACTCCTTCGCCTTTGCTATACATATATCCAATTCTTCCTTGAGCATAACTGTCTCCTTTTTCTGCTGCTTTAAATACATTGTCTTTTTTTGAGAAAAAGCTAGATACTTTTTTTTTCGTATAAATATATATTTTTTAAGAAAATAAAAATGTTTATATTTAGTTATTTGAGTCCATCTATTATTCTCTTTTTATTATTATTATTAAAGATTTACAGTTTGATTTTTTAGTTGCACTGACTGATCATAAAGTTATGAAATAGTAATTTACAGATTCATATATATATAAGTAATAAAAATAAAAAGGTTAAAATCGCAGTAACCATATCTGTATTCTTGACTATTTTTCTTGTTTGATTTGGCTTCTCTCTCTTTTGCTTTTTTTTTTTCAATATATATGATTATTACCATCATCAACATCTTTATCTTGAAAACTCATATTTATTGTTTAAGGAATTGTAATTAAATTTTATTTAAATAGTAATAATAGTAAAGGAGCGAAAAGGTAAGAGAAGGGAAAAAAATGGAAAAAATAGAAAAAATAGAAAAATGAAGTAATAAACGAGAAATGTTGATGAGTCCTCGTGCAATGTACAACACACGATTTCAGAAGAAAGCTTAACCTTAATTATACCTTTTTCATGATTTATAGATATATTTTGTTTGTGTGTTGTAATATTAAACAATGTATACGGTAAGGCATAATGTGGCAACAGGACTTGTAAACCAATTGCATTGTACCTTGACTCTTTTTGAACTCAAGGGTGATGCATGAAAAAAAAAGAAAATAAATCTATTAGGCTCGACACCCTTAAATACCGCTTTGAGGTCTATCCAAAATAAATATTGTATATGAACAAAAAAATAAAAAAGAGAGAGAGAAAGAAGGAAAGAAAAGAAAAAACATTAACAAATAAGCAATTTTCGAACAAGTGTTTACGTTGTCTAATATTTCAAAGTTAAAAACTTGATAAAACGTCGATAGGATGATTTGTATTTAATAGTATAATAACAACCTTTTTTTTCTGATCTAGAAGGCCTTGTTTTAATTATTGGGATTTTAGTACGACATTAGCAAAGCAAGAGACGGTGGTGCCACACTCAACCGTGCGACGTTCCTTATTTCAAAGCATTACACTATTTCCAGAAATTAAGCGTGGATTTCGAAACAAAAAGGTGCGCAGTTTCAAAATAAAAGAGTGAACCAATCAAATTTATAAAAGTGCACACATAAAAAATAAAAAAAAGGTGTACAAAATAAAATCACATTTTCCAAGAAAATGTTTCCATTATTCAAACTTAAATCAAATCAAATTCCATGACTATTTTACTATACATGTTTAGCTTGAATTTTTTTGAAGTTCATAGAAAGTAAAAGTGTTGTTAAGCATCTTTATTGTACCTCTTCTTGATGTCATTAAATCAACTCAGCTTGAATATGCTGTTTCTTTATTTGAAGCCAAATTACATTGAACAGTCTACAAAATTGTAGTTTTTATTTCTAAATATATTACCATTGGTTATTAAAGTGGGCAAGTTTATCTATCACAATTCAAATGGAACATAAACCATGTTTAATGAAAACGACCGACAAGTATTCTGACTAAAAATGGAAGTAGACCAGGAAACACACCCATTAGACCATATAACCGATTTTGACGAGTATATGGATGAGTAGCCCCCAGAAAAAAAAATCGCACTAAAAAAAAAGAAACAAAAGATGATACAGCATATGAATCTAAAAAGAAAAGAGATCTGGCGTATACAAAAAAATATAAAGACTAAAAGGAGGAAAAGTTTTTCGGATTGTACTACAGCAAGGGAGTGTCTGCCTGCCCGTGCTGCTGCTATCAAACTAAACATCAAAGTGAGTACAGATCAAGACTGGGACTAAAATAATCAAACTGGCCTATGAAGTCTTATTGAAAGAAGTAATGTAGGTGCCAGACCTATAAGCAGACCATCAAAATTTAGTAACAAACAAGCACAAGAAGTACTTGTAAAATTTGGTCGACGTGAGATCTGATATCGCTATCGAAGATGTAATGTCCGGTTTGATTAAAGAGTTTGAAGGATTGAAGGTCGCTAAAAGTGCTTCTCACAGCTTTATGACAGAAGAATGCTGTGTAACTCTAAAGGGAGCACGATTTAATTTCATTGAATGGAATAGTCCAGAAAAGATACAGGAGAGATTTGACTGGGTTGCTAGATGGTTAAAAGCTGACATCGATTACGCCAGTAATTGTGTTTTTCTTGATAAATCTGCCTTTCATATTAACCTCAGATATAGTTATACTTGGCTTAAGATAAATTCTCGTGCCATTGTGAAAGTTCCCCAAACAAGGGCCAAGCAACTACAATTACGGGATGCAATTTCAGCAAAAGGAGTTGTAAAAGTATTTGTTTGACTTTCCAGCCAATAAAAAAAAGAAAAAGGGTAAATAGCCAAAATGATACAAAAAGTAAAGGCGGAACCAGTTCGGGGCATTACCAACTTCATTAAAATTTGCTTGGATATAATGGGTCAGCATGAAGTATTCAAAAGCAATTATTTAATGACCGATATTGAACCCATCCATACAAATAAAGACATCTGGAGCTACCTCGAGAGCCGTGGGTATAATTGTATATACCTTCCTTTATACTCATCCGAGTTAAATCGTATAGAACAATTTTGGTCAGTGTGTAAAAGCAAGGTCTAGAAACATAGACTCTTAGATGAAGAAATATCGATAAGAAGAATTAGAAATGCTTCCAGTGAAGTGCTGGTAAGCGATCTTCAAGGTTTTTGCAGAAGCTCTATTTCTCACTTCCAAGATTGTTTAGATCGCAAAGATCTCTAAGTTTTGCACACTTTTTTTTTTAGGTGTATGTGTGTGGAGTAATTATACTTTTTTTGAAAGAGAGTATAGACTCTAAGTAAAAAAAAAAACAGAAATAGTTGGCACATAAAGAAAGTATTACATCCAACTATTGCATTGTTTTATTCTTTTTCTCACTCTTTACTGTATTATCTCTACTAAAAATAAGCGAGAAAAGTAAATCTGTTAAGAGTAGATAAATTAAACGACGATGCACTGCTATCAAGGAAGGCTAATCTATGTATTTGTGTTAAGTAGAGTACCTGGGCTATCATGGGAACATGGTGTGTATCCACTCCAAAAAAAGATAGATAAAGAGGCGTGCTAGTCTAATATCAGCCGATACATAACTACAATAATTGACTAAGACTTCAAAATATGGGTAACAAAGGTAATGAGCATTTAAACAGTTAATCACACCTTATACCTGTCTTTCTCATGTTCTCATGCTCTTAAGTATAAGAAAAGACTTGTATTTTTTTTTTAAGATGAAGTGGCATAAATATACTTTTACCACGTGAGTCTACAAAGGTCTTTCTTCTGCTTGGCTTTGGAATAACTTACAAGACAATCCAATTTTTAAACGATTTAAGTCAATATGTGAATATTATATAGAATGCTCTACCTTTAATAAACGTAGTTTATACCTCAACTCGCCACACTTGTTGTTCAAAATAAAGGCACACATAAAAATCAGACAAGATGTGAGAGCAGTTGGAAAGTTTAAATCTTTTCTTTTGCTTTTATTATTTTTCTGTTGATAGTTTGCATAGCTCTTATTTAAAGTCATATTATCGCCAAAACATAATTCCTACGCCTAAGCAGAGGTCTTGATAAAAGACAAAAGAAGACTATCAAAAAATAGAGAAAAATAATATTTATAGGTCACAGCACTGATTTCTGTGGGTCCAAATTATTCCTATTATAGTTCAAGCAAATCCTTTTGAATTGTCGAAATAATATATAAATATACGCTTTTACATTTTACTCCATTCCATTTTCAAATGTTACATAAACCGCCTTACACATTTATATTACAACAAGTTCATTTTCTTTTATTTTGGTATTATTATTTCTGAAATTGCTTATGAACAGACTTTTCTAATTTTACATCGACAGCTGAATCAAACAATTCCGAAGAAACCTTTATAAATTGATCAGCAAGGGCTTTGTTTGCTTGTTCTTTATTCTTGTATACTACAAAACCATAGCGAAGGTATTTATATGTTTCTGGGCACTATATAGTAAAACATGTTATTATTGTTATTGTTATTGTTCATTATACAACTTCATTAACGTTAACTTACTCTCATTACTTTATATTCAACCATTTCGCCATAACTACCAAGTGTTTGAAATACTGCACGTGCCTGTCCTACAGTTGTGATGGGTTTTGAAAGTCGAAAGAATGCGCGTACAGGTGTATATGCCATGTCAAAGTTAATTAATGTAATAAGAAAGTTAGAAAAAAAAAAGCTGAAGGGTCCATGATCCACAGTGAACGATTTTATTATTTTTACACTCAGCCAGCTGTCACAAAGAATTTGGTTTGAACTTTCTCTTTGCTCGTTCCTTTTTTTTTATTTTTTACTTTGGTAGATGATCTTCTTTGGGTGACTTTTCCGCCCCCTCCCCCTAGTAATTACTTCATTTAGTCGCTTGAAATAACTTCTAGTGGTATAATGACAACAAAGGAAAAAGGTATTTTTCTTAGTCTATAGTAACTCTACTTGAAATTCAGAGAAGGTTAGTTTTTTTCTTGAGTGAATTAAATTATAAATCTAGACAATATGAAAATAAAATCCAGACAAAAGGACGTTAGTTTTTAGACAAATAGAAAGGTTATATTCGAACGTCTTACCTGTAAAGGCCTTAAGCCCTGGAAGAGGCAACCGTGTTTGCTACGGTGACCATGTTTTTCTTTTGATGTTTGTATATTTGCGATCTTCCTTTTTCTGACCAGATTGATTCTGAAACAACCAACATATTAACAGCTTTCTACCAAACTTTCCGGCACAATTTACGATTCAACACACCGCTTACCTTGAAATGGCGTGTATTGACCGTATTTAATATGAGAGAAAGATAGAGAATGCATGTTTTGGAGGTATTGAATTCGTCAATTGCTACAACAATTAACTGGCCTTCAGACTCACGCCTTTTCAACAATCGATATGATTTACCAACAACGCCACATATTAACCCTTTCAGTCTCACAGAGTCTTTCCAAAACATTCCAGCTCCAAAAGCAATCAAAGACACCTTGCTTTTATATTCATTGAACTTGGCTGGTTTCCGCTTATTTTTTTCCTAAATAAAAGTAGGCAAATGTAAACTAGAGTGAACCAAGTCCTTGCTTTAGTCGACCTGGCTCACATGTGGTCTTATTTTTCTTTTTCTTTCCTTTTACTTCTATTTGAACGGTTATAACTGGTGGTACCGTGTGTTAATATGTTTATTATTTATTGTGGGGCTTTCTGTACTCTTTGATATAAATAAAGGCGGTCTTTCATTAATATTTCAGAATAAAGCCCCAGTAGTTCATCGAGATTTTTGAAGATATATTCCGTATAACTCTGGTAGTATTCGACCCTGGAAGTCTTGACAGATGGAATAATACTTTCAGTCTGATCGGTTCCAGATGGTTCTTTCTTGTCATTCAACTGCTTTAAGTATATTGTAGACCGTGTCATGTAATATTATTCTTTTATACTGCACCTTGTTATTTGTTTGTCAGTCTCCAATCCAATGGCCACAGTAAACACAGATTTTCGCCCAGGATTAATAGAGATAGGTAATAGCGTATTATTAATTTCAGAAACCGTGAATTTAGAAAGTAATACATCAAAAGTCCGAAGAGAAGGACCACGGCCAAGCTGACGTCTTTTGTAAGATAAAAAAAAAACCACAGAAAAATCATCACTTATCAAATTACCAAAAACTACAGTGTCATTTCCATTTGGTATCAATTGAGTAATCTTTTTTTTTTCAAATATATCAGTATTATTCCATACCAAGTATATGCTTACTCTCTGTACCGAAG
>VCJA01004585.1:1776-15313 GCA_024139275.1 Backusella macrospora
GAACAACTACTTACCAGTAGTTTTTGTTAATGTTCAAAAGTATGATACGGAGTTTACTTCAAAACTAATATATTACTGTATTAAAAATTAGAAAATAGAATGTCTATCTCTGCATATTTGACCAGAGTCATATACTCTATTGATTTATATTGACTCAATCTATCGTCTAGAGTATATTTATGAGATCAAAATAGACATTCAAAATTCTATATTTATTCTATGCATACTCACTAAAGCTAATCAATACGTATATTCCTTCGTTATATTATATGTGGCGCGATAACGCTAAAAGAATATCTTCCCCGTCTTAAAAAATATTATTACTATTATGGTGTCCATTTATTCGTTAAGTGAATATTGGATTGGACCATACCTCTTAATACAAAGCTTTTTTTTAAAAAAAGAAAGAAAGACATTTCCTTTACTTTATTTTATTTTATATAGGTATGCATATATGGTGGTATAAGAAAGAATATATACAATTTAACCGGTAAATGAAAAATTTGTTCTTGGTCGACCAATTCTAGTTGATTTTGACTTTTTACTAGATTCATCTTCTACATTGATTATATCTTCACTACTGAGCAAACAATCTATATTAGACGGACTCAGAGCAGGTGTTGGTTCCTTTGAACTTTGATCTTGAAGCACCTGTTTTCGGGATCGTTTTGCAGGACGTGTTGCTTTCTTCTGTTCATTTTGTTCTTCTTCTTCTGCCTTTCGTTTCAATTGCATTTGAAGCTTATCATCCAACTCTACATAAAACGGTTTAGTTTATATCTATATTCCGGTTTTGTGTTGTTGCTTTTTTAGTGTGTTTAACCAACCTTCATCATCCAAAAGCAAAGAAACAATCTCTCTGGGTTTGAAATCGACCTGTCTAAATTCCTCACCAGAGATAACGACTTTTTGGATCTGGAAATAAACAAAGTTAATATAAGATACTAATGATTTTACTTTTTTAATACCTCATCTTTTTGTTTAGCACGTTGTAAGATTCTTTCTTCAATAGTACCCTTTGTAATAAGACGATAAACAGTAACTTGTTTTGTCTGACCAAGACGATGAGCACGATCCATTGCCTGCTGATCAACTGTTGGGTTCCAATCAGAGTCGTAAAAAATGACCGTGTCTGCAGCAGTCAAGTTGATACCAAGACCACCAGCACGTGTACTCAACAAAAAGATGAAAATTTCTGGTCGTGTCTGCCAATCCTGTACCATATCACGGCGATCTGATATCTTTGAGGAACCATCAAGACGGAGATATTTATACTGCTTGTATGCGATGTATTCTTCGAATAAATCAATCATGCGTGTCATTTGGAAATAAACAAGACAACGATGCTCTTCGCACTTTAACTTATCTAAGAGCTTATCAAGTGCCGCTAACTTGCCAGAATCTAAAATCAAATCTTTCATTGCTATATAATAATAATAATAATATTAGACATATATTCATTATCTTTACAAGTGTATATATATATATATGCATCGGCTTACATGGTACTCTCATCCATGAGAATCCATAACCAGAAGAAGGTACAGTCATGATACCATCTTGTCCTGAAGAGGTACGTACCACGTCTTCCAGATTGGACGACTCTTCAGGTTTTGTGTAACTAATATATTGAGGTGTACCGAAGAAACAAGATCTAATATCGCTATTAAACATAACCTCTTGTTGTTCGCGTATAAATGATACGTCATTACAAATCATATCTATTGGTACTGCATGTGCCTAAATAAAGGTTGATTGTAGTAATAATAAGGATTAGAGATATGTACTAATCTGTCTGTGCCTTTTCTTCTTTTTCATTTTTCTTATCGTCTTCACTCCCTTCTCTTTTTCTCTCTTTCTCCCTCTCTTTCTTCTCCCCTACTCTTTAAAAAGAGAAACCTTACTGGAGGTTGGTAGCATTGACCATAAAGGTGTGTATTGTATATCATACTATCAGACAAATTTGTTAATTCACTCATGGCAGAACCTGATGTGATAGCAAAAGGAGAAGTGCTATTTTCGGGTATTGACCAATCATCAGTCTGTTTATAACTTAATGGTAAGTGTTGTGTTCGTTTAGCCAGAGCGGCAATCCATCGATTGACAAGGTGTGCTTTGAATAGATAACTAGCCTCATGGGGCGACGTTTTACAGAGCTTTAAGAATGAAAAGCCAGCATTACTGTTTTCATAAATATATTGATCGTTCCAGATATTGAACATGTTGTTGACGTATTTCATTTCAAATCCACGTCGAGTATCTGGACTGACTGTTTTTAAAATACCTCCATTACGGTAAAGTTTCTTAGGTATCTGGAATTTTATAGGATTTTTAGACGAGTAAGGACAGTACAGGAGAGCTTCCTTTGAGGGTGAGACGGTTTTACTATATTCACAAAATGAAAGTGGCGATTCTACATCTGCACGTTCAAATAACTCGGGATGGTTACACACTTTTCGAAATTGCATCACTAAATTCATCAAGCTGTCCATGTTTTCTAAATCGCTAAGAGAGGTTGCCTTTTCTAATAATTCTGAAATTGAAATCTTTTCTTTAAGACCACGATAGAACGCTTTTTGTCGAGCTGTCAAATCACAATATATTTCTACCTCAATCTATATGCAAAAAATTAGTATATATAATATTTTTGCCCTGGTTTTCTTCCTACTGTTTTTTTCTCACCTTTTCACCTAATTCGTGCTGTACATTACGTTTAATACGACGTAGCATGAATGGTTTTAAAATCATATGTAAACGTCTTAATTGGTGTTCGTTCAGTGAGCCACGGTTCTCTGCATGACTCTCAATATCTTTTGAAAACCATTCACTAAATTCCTCGTGCGAATCGAAGAGAGTAGGCATAATAAAATGAAGCAAAGCCCATAATTCTAATAAAAGAGAAAGGTAAATATTTGAACACATAAAGTGATATAACATGAATATCAGAGACTCTACCTTGCATACTATTTTGGATCGGTGTACCTGTCAATAATAGTCGGTTACGGCAATGAAAACCCAATAGTTGCTTCCACCGAGCACTTGATGAACTCTTGATAGCCTGAGCTTCGTCTAAAATCATGTACTGCCATTTGACACGCTGGAAATAGCTAACATCTGTTAATACTAACTGATAACTTGTAATGACAATATGAAAAGGTGCATCCTTTCCGTAGAGTTGTTTTCGATTCCAGAATTGACGTAGAATCTTACGCTCTTTTGGATTACCCCAATAAGGAAGTGCCTATAACACAGGGGGGGGGGAAATGAATATAAAAGCTATATAAAAAAAATAAAAAAATAAAAACTCACTCTGAATTGAGGCACGAATTTTGTAAATTCTTGCTGCCAATTATGAAGGGTAGAAGCAGGTGCAATGACAAGGAAAGGACCCCAAATATTATGGACTTCAGCTAAATACGCCAACAAGGAAATGGATTGTACAGTCTAGTAATGATGATTAGAATGATCAGAATGTATAAGTAAATAAACTTAACAAGCTAAGTAATTGTAAATGATAACCTACTTTTCCTAGACCCATTTCGTCTGCCAAGATACCATTGATACCCTGGTCATAAAGATTTGCCAACCAGTTAAGACCCTTTAACTGATAACCCTTTAACTGGCACATCAGCATATTAGGTTGTTGTACTTCGGGTCCAGATCCCATACTAGAAGGTTCTTGGAAGTTCATGTCATCCACTATAATAATAATGATTATGATGTCACTAAATCAGCTTTTTTTTTTCCATTATGATAATCGACATTTGCGCATCAAAAAAATAAACTTACAGTCCAATGGATTCAAGTTGGCATCTGGACTATCACCTGCAGCAATTCGTCTTTCACGTGCGCCTTCATCAAATTGTCTTGTTTGTTCACGCTGTTTCGCCAAGGCATTTTGTGCGCTCAAACGAGCCTTTTCTTTAAGTACGGCCTCATCCTCCTCATCAAAGTCCACTTCCCCAATTGCCTGGACTCCTGCATTAGCATCAAGTTCATCCGGTTCTGCGACAGGTACAAGTAGTGTTGATAGACCTGATGCCGCTGGTGCGGCTGTTTCATCATCTTCACTTGTATCTTGTTTGATCTTTCGACCGATAAAATGACTATAAAGCTCGGTTTGAGTAATTAAGAAATTAAGTTTACGTGCTTGTCGCTGAGCTTCTCTACGTTCTTCTTCTTGTTTTAATTTATCCAATGCTTCCTTTTCAGCCTTTTTACGAAGTTCACGCTCTTCTTTTTCATTCTTTTTCCAGAACAAAAGCATCTATTTTTTTTTGAAAGAAAAAAAAAAGAGAATATTAAGTAAATATACATATATTCTTTCTGCTTTTTTTTTTTACCTCTTTCATGGCACGTTTCGCCTTGTTTTGTTGTTCACGATTAGCTCTACCACTGTTTGTAATTGCACGACGCACTTCTTTTTGACAGTACTGAGCTACTTTTTTACAATTACCTGAACGTGTTGCTTGAACACGCGATAATATACGAGTCATCTAGTTTTATAACGATGATAAGCGAATAAAAAAAAAAAATAACATATATTTACATGCTTAGATATTTAACTTACTCTAGGAACATCTTTTCTTGCAATGTTTAACCAAACTCTTCTCCTTTCATCTTCAATCTTCTGTGCAGCAGTTTGTTTATTATTTTGTTTAATAACGGCAGCTGAAACTACATTTGTCGTTGTGTGATTTTCTGAGTCTGTTGTTTCACCTGCATCACTCAAAGCTCTTGATCTCCTTTTACCAATCACAATACCATTCGTCTTTGGCATACTTGTACCATATCGTTTTTCATATAACTTTTCAATGGCTTCTCTTATATGTGAATTTTTGCTCTAAGATTATAAAAAAAAAAAGTTAACTAAACAACTTTCTTAATCATAATAATAACAACAATAAGCTTACTCGTTGATATTGCTTATATTCATCAATCACTTGTTTTTTTCTTCGATGTACTTGTATCATAAATTGAATCATTTCCTCTCGATGTGTTACTAATACTTCATCATCATCGTCTTCATTTCCATCTGAAAACTCAAGTTCTTCTCTAACACGCTGTGATACCAGCTTACCCTTTCTTGAAATAACAATATCACTTGAATCAGAATCACTATCTTCACTGTGATGATGATGGTTGTGATAGCTATAATAACCTTGAATATTTACAAATATATAAACATATAGTTAAACAAGACGATGGTAATAACGATAGTGACAACTATAAATTTACCATTACTATTATTATCGTTTTCCACCACTCGTGCTTCTGGTGTGATTACTGTTGCTGCTTTGGGCGATTCCATTAATGGAATATCTTCAGTTTCCGTATCTGAATCAGCCATATTATATTTATCTTCCTCTCCCACATCATCATTCAGTAGACTCTGAATACCATTACGATGTGTTGGTTCAAATAGACTTTCTTTAGGTGAATAAGTTGGTTCCTCATCATTGTTGTTATTATTTTCAGATGAAGAAGATAAGAGTTGTGATATAGACATGACTGGTGATATCACAGCGGAAAAGCGATTTTTCTAATGAATAAATAAATCATATGTAAACATTTTCTATCTTCCTTCTCTCTATTATATTTAATCTAATTTATCTAACCTGTACAGGTGGTGGTGGTGCAACTACAGGTACAGGAACTTCATGCACCTATAATGACGATATAACAAATGAATATTCGATATTCTATACATTATATGTACTTGTATTTACAGATAAACATACTTCAGTGTAGTTACTGCGAACGGGATCATAAGGACCATTATTTACATGCTCAGGTTGTACTGGAGGTGGAGCATATCCATACTCTCTCGGTGCTTGTAGTGGTGGTGGCAACTGTTGGTGTTGGTGTTGTGGAAGATGTGAATAAGGGTGAGAATTCTAATATTTATTTATTTATCTGTTTAATCATTTGTAATGATAATAGTAGTAATAACAAATTAAGAGATTCACCTGTTTCCAGGAAGATGAAGCATAAGCATAATTATCATGACGGTTTGCATAATCAGGCGAAGGAGAGCGATAGTTTGTAGGAAAAGGCAAAGTACCGAGATGATATCTCTGATATTCCCACTCTTCTGAACTTAGACGAGGTAGGCCAACATCTGGCAAAGGTTGCTGCTGCTGTTCAGCTTGTGCCTGATGATGCGGCGACCGATTATTTGTTTGATCAAACGACATTTCTAATCACAAAAAAAACCTAAAAAAAAAGAGTAGCCTTCTTCCAAAAAAATGTAATGTGTCTTAAAGAAAGAGAAGGAGGAGGAGGGAAATTTTCTAGAGCTTCTAATCGCGCCTCTTTATTTTTTTATTTATATTTTTTTTGGTTATATTTGTGTGTGTGTGTGCGTGTGTTTTTAAACCTGAAGCAACAACTTCATAACCATCGCAAGTCACTTTGTGACGCTTTCAAGAACCAAAAAAAAAAAAGAGTAATTTTTACTTATTTTTTTTATTTTCATTATTTTCATTTTCATTTTCATATTTTTTACAAGAAAAAGAAATATACACAAAGAAGATTATGCTTTCTTCAATTGGCGAAAAAACTTCACCATCGGTAAGACTGCCCAGCTTGTGTTTTGTTATATCTGAGTGTATCATTTAGAGTCCGCCAACAAATTAAATTGCAGTTGTCAGGCTATAGTATAAAAATAAAACACAGGTTAAAACATACCTTTTCATATTTTGTGCTGCTTTTTACGAGTTTTTCAAGCGGAAAATCATACTCAAATTGTGGGTTGACATTTAACTCTGTTATATTATATAAACCATCAAACCTTCTCTATCTACTTTGATTTCTAATAGAGGTAACAAATTCCAGTACCTGACATTTAATATGTCTTTTATTTTAGTTAATTTATGTCTTAACAATGAATTACCATGCCAACCAGTACATTACTATTTATTCCTATCATTTAAAAAAGAAGAAAAAAAATCGGAATTGTGATTCATTGGTTTCTGTCAAATCCAGTCACTAATTTTTCCTCAATCCATCTATCTATTCACAGCTTCTTATTTATTATATATAATCTATTTTTTCATTATATCTTTTATATCTTTTACATACATTGCTATTGTTTTCATTACTCTTTTTTTGTGTGTGTACCCTTGTTTTCTTTTACTTTAGCCTGTCTTTTTTTATACATAAATGCCTTCCCAGCAAACCGAGTATCCGTTGGACTTTAAAAATATATTACTCCACACAGGAAATATTATTAAAGATGACTTTGGTTTGGAATATGAACAGAGTAATAAGAGATCTAATGGAGAGGTAGGATGGTTAGACATATATGGCGTATCAGTAAAATGTATACATACATATATGTTATTTAATTAATGAATTCCTATTCTTTATCATTGAAAAAAGCTTCTAAAAGCCATAGATCTTACGTTCTCGACTTTATTCAAAGAAAAGACATCTTTTTATAACCAAACATCCGGATTATGGAAAATAACTGATCTTCCTAAAAAACAAGATATGACAGATCAAATAGAGGTCACAGGTATTTTTTTTTTAAAAAAAAAAAGTATAATAAATAAAATACCTTATTTAACTCTCCATATACTGCTTATTGCCACTATAGCTAAATTGTTTTTATTGAATACAAAACTTGCCCATGCATTAGATTCATTGGAACACATTCAAACGCAGTTAGGCGTTGAACGTATTGACACATGGATCATGTCTGACCATGAGACGGCTCCGACAATCAGTGACTGGAAACAATTGGAATCGTTGACGCAGTCGGGTAAAATATGTCGTCTTGGTGTCACGGATGTAGACTGCCATACCTTAAACACTCTTATAAAGAACAATAATTGTAAACCTAATATCAATCATGTGCATATACAGGATTTGGATGATCATAGAGAACTGGTTGAATTTGCAAAACTAAATAACATTGAATTATTGTATAACGGTGATCGTACAGGTTACTAAAAAAAGAGTTTATGCAGAACAAGTTTTTGTTTTGTTTTTTGCAAGGGACTAATATTAACTTTTCTTGTTTCTTAAAAAAAAAAGATATTTTGACAGAAAAAGAACTGTCACTATTAATGCAGCAATACAATCTCCTGGACAATAACACTAAAGTGACCCCACGCTGGGTATTAAAATACAGCGTATTTCTTCCTTTTCGACAACTTGTGAAAGACAAAGGGTAAAAAATTAAAATTAACAAATGATTAATATATTTATTATTCATAATCAATCTTTAGGTATATTATCATGGCCACTCGTACACAAGAACTAGAATAAAAGAGTGTTTTTTTTTTCTGTGTGTGCGTGTATGTATTTGAACTTGTATATATTTTTTGGGGGGGTTTACAAAACACTACATTGTTTGTTTTTCTTTTGTTGACGTGGAGGTAAGAGCAATGCACGAATTGCTTCATCAAAAGCATTTTTTAAACCTACCTGAGTCAAAGCAGAGCATTCTAAATACATCACTTCACTTATGCCCTTAACTGCTTGAAGACTTTGTTCTAAGGAAACGGGTGCCATATTATTTTGTTTAAGTTTATTCAATGTTTCTCTCTTAAATCCATCTTAGTACCAACCAAGATAATAGATGTATTAGGTGCATGGTGACTAATTTCAGGATACTAAAAAAAATAAAGTGAAAAATTTAATATAACAAAAGAAAAAGAAAAAGAAAAAGAAAAAGGCACCTTGTTTATGTATTCAACTATTTACCTTTGTTTTAACATTTCCAAACGAAGGTGACTAACAATAGAAGAACATACGATAAAAACATTTATTTGTGGATAAGATAACGGTCTCAGCCTATCATAATCTTCCTACCCTGCAGCACCCTAGTTTTTCTATTAAGTCCCCTTCGTATCGGTTTAGTTTTCATCCGTCTATGTCTCCCTTCCGTGTGAGTTCCTGCTTGTTGTCATCCATATCGTGTTTTTTAGTGTCTTGATTGCTGTTGCTGACTGTTCTTGTTTCCCTGTGTCGTAGGTGCCATATCGGAAGAGGGAGTGGTACCCCTCTGGCCTCATATTGCACTCCAGGATTTGGGACCTTGGAGCCCCGTTAGTGTCGAACCTAAACATCATCTACAAACTTTGTCCCAACTATTACAATAACCACACCATACACACATTCAATTACTCCTTCCACACCTTCTTCCCATCTTCACGGTTATAATTCACAAGACATACTCCACTACTCCCTATTTTATACCACTTAAATTACGATATGCTATTCTCAGTTTCTTCGCTCCTTTTTTCTTTTTTCCTTTTTTTTTTTACTAGAGATTTTATATATACGTAAACTTTACTTGTCATATCCATTTACCCCAAGGGACAAGGATTAACTTTAAAAATAATTTTATTAATAAAATGCCAGCTATTTTCACTCGTTACAGTATCCCATAATCCTATAATCGGTTTCCCTTCTATATTTATACTTGCAGAATAATTTTCGAACCTTTTTTTGTAAATAGTTAATAAATAAAAAAAAATATTCAAGTTATTTTAAAAAGTAAACGTAAAAAGATTTTCTTACGCTGTTGGAGCATATTCACCCGTTGTATAAGAAATCAGGAAACAAGTCTTTCCAACGACACTGTTATTGCCTTTCTCTTTTACCAAACCCATCCCATTTCCTTTTTTTTTTTTTTTGGTCCAAATAATGGCCTACCCATCACTGACTACTACACATTTGGCTGCCTGAATACTTTGTTGTTGAATTGAGCTGCTCATTTCTTTTTTATATTTGATTTATGTACGCTTTATAAAAAGGAAGAAAGAAATAAAGAAAGAATAAGGAAATCAGGAGTATAAAAGAGATTATTATTGCTTTTTTAAAGAAAAATAAACGAAAAGGGCTACCTTTATTTAATCACCAACAACAAAATAGGAGGGGGCAACATTTCGATAATAAAATAAAAAAAGATAAACTGGTTTAATCATGCAAAAATAGCTGGTTATAAAATATTTTTTTCTATTGACTAAAGTCTCAAGTTCTTTTGTAGTTTCTCCTTTGCATCTTATTTTTTTTAAGTAAGGGAAAGATATACTTTTACTTTTATTATTATTATTATTATTATTATTAGCCCCTTCTCCTTCTCCTTCTCCTTCTCCTTTTTCTTTTTTTTTTTCATTTAAATTACTTGTCAGAAACACAAGCACCGTAAAAACAAAAGGCTCATGAATATGAAGTCGATCAAAATATACTCAACATACGTTATTGTATGCATTACATGAAAATATTCTCAGTAATAGTCCCTTCTTCTCCGTTTTTTTTATTTATTTTATTTTTTAAAAAAAAAACACCAAGAAATTCTATTGTTCCTTCTCTTTTCTTTTTACAAAGTATATACGCCCACTTTAAAAAAAGTATGTCTCTCACTGATGAAGAACAACTTGAATTTCAGCAAGATGTAGAAAGCATCAAAACATGGTGGTCCAGCTCCCGCTTCCAATTAATAGCACGGCCTTATTCAGCTGAATCAATTGCATCCAAGCGTAGTACATTCGCCACCACATATCGCTCAAACACTCAAGCTAAAAAATTATGGGCACTTCTTCAGAAAAACAAACAAAATAAGACTACTTCACACACTTTTGATGCACTGGATCCTACACGGGTCAATCAGATGGCTCAACAGCACCTAGATACTGTTTATGTCTCTAGCTGGCAGTGTTCTTCTCCTTCTACATCCGTATTGAATGAGTGCGGTACTGACCCTGCATATCTTCCCATAAATACAGTACCAAATAAAGTAGACCAATTATTCTCCACCCAGTTGTTTCATGATCGTAAACAGCGTGAAGAGAGATTTTCTATGACTTCCGAACAGAGAGCAAGAATACCAAAAGTTGACTATTTACTTCCAATCATTGCAAATGCAAATCCAGGTCACGGTGGTATAACTGCAACCATGAAACTAACAAAAATGCTCATCGAAAGAGGAGCGGCTGGTATACATGGTAAAGTATATAGGAAAAACAGCTTGGGAATGAAGGCTATTCTTTTTTTTTAAAAAAAAATCTAAAACATATTTTGGGTTTAGTTGAGGATGGATTAACCAGTACAAGAAAACATGGGCATATGACAAGTAAAGTACTGATGCCAACTTGTGAACACATAAATTCTTTGGTTGCTGTTCGTGCACAGTGCGATATTATGGCTGTTGAAAACCTTGTTATTACCAGTACAAATGCTGAATCCGCCACTTTCATTACAAGCAATATTGATCCCAGAGATCATTCGTTCATAATGGGTGCCACTAATCCAGTTCAAAAACCACTATCTACAGTACTATCAGAAGCCAAATTGCGAGGACTTCAAGATTTTGCACTTGAAGCAATAAAAGATGAGTGGATGAAAAAAGCATATTTAAAAACATACAGTACCGCTGTTGTCGAAGAATTGATTATAAATGGCAATTGCCATTTGGTTGATGAGTTTCTTCATGATATCCGCTTAAAATCCCATCAGGAAAGTCGTTTGATTGCAGAAAAAAAATATAGAGTGCATGTTTTTTGGGATTGGGATATACCTCGAACCAGTGAAGGCTTCTTCCATTATGAAGGTAGCATCGAGGCTGCTATTTCTCGATCCATTAACTACGTTGATTATGCTGATATGTTGTGGATAGCGACGGAAAAATCAAACATGGAACAAGCTCAACAGTTTTCTAGAAACATCATGGCTTTATCTCCTCGATCTTTACTTTGTTATAACTTATCTTCTTCGTCTAACTGGTATATGGTTTATATTTCTTTTCTAAATGATCTCTACTTAAAAATTAACATTTATTCTTTATCTGTTTTTTATTTTTTATTTATTTAAAAGGGATGTAGATGGTTTAAAGAATACTGATATAAATTCCAAATTAGATCAATTGGCAAAACTTGGATTTATATGGCAACTTATTACCTTTAGCTGCCCTCATACGAATGGTAAGTAATAGTATACGAGAGGAAAAAGGGGGGGACAAGAAAATTATAAACAGGAGATAGAAAGTATAACATATTGACGCTAGAGCGTATTTCTTTAGTCACTTTTAATAAAGAATACAAAGTGAATGGAATGTCACATATTCAGCCTAAAGAGCGTGAAAATGGTACATATGCTTATAACGTCAAAAATAGTCAAGCACAGACTATGCGGATGGGATTATAAAGCTCGTCACAGGTGGTATATGTCTGCTACTGTAACTGTGGGCAAATATATAGTAGAAGAACAGTATAAATAACTATTCAACCATATAAAATAAATAAGCAAGGATATTCTTTAACGTTTACATTTTTTAATTTCAACCATTCAATGCAAAGCCAGCTTAGTGAAAGAGAAAAATCAACACAGACTTCAAATATTATTTGTATTACAGGTTATATGTATCGCTTGAATTGATTTAATTTAGAAATAGTGCATTTAGAATTAAAAAAAATACATTTCATTACGGCCATACATAGCTGTATAAATCATTTTATAATACAGATACTACAGTGAGTGTGTAAATAGCCATAACGTTACTTTTCTAAGTTTAAGTTAATAATATGAGAGATAAATCTAATACTTAATACTTAAATAAAGTATATTTATACATCTAACATTTCCACTTCAGTAACATGATCTCAAGTATTTTCTATCTTTTTTTTGAAAAAGATGTTCAAAAAGAAGTAGCACGCTTAGCAAAAAAAGAAAATAAACAATGCGCGGACCGGGAATCGAACCCGGGCCCTTCGCGTGGCAGGCGAAGATTATACCACTTAACCATCCGCGCTTCGATGTATTTCCTTTTTAAGAAATTTATTTAATTATTTAATTGTCACGTGATAGGCCGGCTCGGATATCATATTTTTTAGGAAAAATTACCGGGTTTCTTGTGTCTGTTCGGTAGTTTTTTTTCTATTTTGGTGTTCTTTGCCCTTTATTTTTTTTAGTCTTCAAGTTGGTTAAATGGGTACATGTGTTGAGTGTGGCACATCTGTCGGAAATCTTTATACACAGTATAGCAAGGATAATATAAGATTAACGACATGCGTAGGTTCTATTGGATTAGTATATTTTTAGCGATTTATATACTTAGCGGCATGTATTGTAGGAACAATGCAATCAGTTTGCCGACAAATATATAGAACACGACTTTGTTATAATCTTCATCGATATGCTTCTTCATAAACCACAAGTTTATCGACACTTATTATATAATCGCATTACAAAACAAGAAGGGCTGGAGGTAAATGATATTTTCGATATCACATTTACACATATTGACTCTATAAAATAGCCTCACGTTTTTCGTTTTGCTATTTTATTGATATTATTTGAAGTTTGTAAGTGGCCCTTTTATTGGTTATTGATAATAAATCAAAAAGAATGAAAATATAATAGTACTAAGGGAAGTAGATATCAAATGGTTTAGATTAGAAAGATATTATACAGAGTATGATTCAAAGTTCATACACCAACCGCTTTACTATCAGTATCTTTATATTTTGGCACTTTGCATATTTGGTAGTCTTTTTTTTTTTTTTGTGAAGTAATATGATTTGCTAAT
>VCJA01004592.1:19729-37158 GCA_024139275.1 Backusella macrospora
TAAGAAAAAAAAATATATACATAAAAAAAGATAAAAAAAGGCTTAGAGAAACGTTTATTGTAAATATTATAGTTGTTCATAAAAGTTTATTCAAATAAATATATATTAATGTACCTCTCACTATTTTTGAAAAGTATCCTTTTTTTAAAAAAATAAATAAATAATGTGCATAGTTTCAAACCGTCATTCTTATCTAGTATAATAGGTCAGAACACCGAATTACACATTGTCTAGTTACTACTCTCTTCAGTATCTACCATTTGCTGACGTTTTTCTGTTTTTCTGTTCTTCGTGTAACAATTAGGTAAATTTCTTCGCTTGTGCCACTTACAAAGCACACCATTCCAAGCTTTTATTTAACTGATCTTTATTTTTACAGCAGCATTATATGTAAGAAACTTGCAACATCTTTATTGATATATATATATATATATATATATCATGCACAAACTTGTATAGACACCTTTTCCTAAGTTTTTATTATGGTACTTCGTCAGTATTAGCTTATTGTATAATAAACTCAAAAAAGAGATTGTATTAACTAGGTCTATTGCAAAAATAGTTTCTAACTTAAATATGCGAACACAATTTCACTTTAAAGATGATACAAGGGATGAATACCAATGATAAAGGCTTCCGCTTTGAACATCTCAATCCATCGTTCCGGGGGGCAATTATGGTGACTGGTGTTTCATGCTTTTCAGACGAGGTGGGTTAATCCAAAAAAGGCAATAGATAAAGATGATCTCTTGTTTAGATCCAAATAAATTGAAGATAAAAAAAAAATTAACTCTTTTTACTATTGTTTATTTACTTTCTTCTTTCACCCCCCACTCATAAACGATGTTATCAATTAACAGAAGTCACAGAGTAAGTGAATCGAAATATCTATGAGCAGTCTTTATTTTTTCTTCTGACTCTTTTTATTTTATCTTATAGGTGACTCAGTTAGTTACTCGCCATGCTCGTCAATTGACAGCCCGTACTTTTGCTACTCAACATAATCCTGTAGTTGAAAAGGACTGCTCTTCCATCACTCCTCCTTACGCCAAATTAAATAAGAATTTAGAGCTTGTCAAGCGTATTTTGGACAATCGTCCTTTGACCTTGGCTGAAAAGGTGGTTTATTCTCATTTAACTAACCCAGAAGAAACCATTCCCGTTCGCGGAGAAACATATTTAAAGTTATCTCCTGATCGCGTCGCTATGCAAGACGCCTCTGCTCAGATGGCTCTCTTACAGTTTATGCTTTCAGGTATGCCTACTACTGCTGTTCCTAGTTCCATTCATTGTGATCACTTGATTGCCGCCAACGAAGGTGCAGATGCTGATGTTGCCAAATCTATTGAGCAGAGTAGCGAAATTTACAACTTCTTAGAGAGTGGTGGCAAGAAGTATGGTGTCGCCTTCTGGAAGCCCGGAAGTGGTATTATTCATCAGATCGTATTGGAAAATTATGCTGCTCCAGGTGGATTGATGCTTGGTACTGACAGTCACACTCCCAATGCTGGTAAGTAAACAAATAGATATTACAAAAAGGAAAGAAAACACAAAACAGAAACTCAACAAATTTTTTCAGGTGGTTTGGGTATGATTGCAATTGGTGTAGGTGGTGCTGATGCTGTAGATGCTATGGCCAACATTCCTTGGGAACTTAAGGCTCCTAATGTCATTGGTGTTAAATTGACAGGTCGTTTGGGCCCATGGGCTAGTCCTAAGGATCTTATTTTAAAATTGGCAGGTCAGTTGACTGTTCGTGGTGGTACTGGTCATATTATTGAGTACTTTGGTGAGGGTGTTGAATCTTTATCTTGTACTGGTATGGCTACTATCTGTAATATGGGTGCTGAAGTTGGTGCTACTACTTCCTTGTTCCCTTACTCTGCCAGCATGCGTGCTTATTTGAATTCTACTGGTCGTCATGGTGTCAGCCAGGCTGCTGATGCAAACACTGCTTTCCTTAAGGCTGATGCAGGTGCTCAATATGACAAGGTTATTGAGATCAATTTGTCTGAAGTCGAACCTCATATCAACGGTCCCTTCACACCTGATTTGAGTACTCCTCTTAGCAAGTTTGGTGATTTCATTAAGGGCAATGGATGGAAGGATGAATTGAGTGCTTCTTTGATCGGTTCTTGCACAAACTCTTCTTACCAAGATATGTCTCGTGCTGCTTCTATTGTTAAGCAAGCTACTGAAGCTGGTGTTCCCATTAAAACACAATTCTTGGTCACTCCTGGCTCTGAGCAGATCCGTGCTACCATCGAACGTGACGGCCAACAAGCTGTATTCGAAGAAGCTGGTGGTCAAGTTTTGGCCAATGCTTGTGGACCTTGTATTGGACAGGTAATTGTTACTTTAATATATTTTTGAAATACAGCTAATACGTTATTGTTGTTTTAGTGGAAACGTACTGCTAAACAAGGAGAAGAGAATGCTATCTTGACTTCCTTCAATCGTAACTTCCGCAGTCGTAATGATGGTAACGCACAAACAATGAATTTCTTGGCTGCTCCTGAGGTAAATTTATTAATTTGATCTGTAAAAGAAAAATCAACACAAACAAATAAAAACAAGAGATTACAGAAAAAAAAGAAGAGAAAAGGAAAATATAATTAACGAGGCTCTAATTTTTTATATATAGATTGTTACTGCCATGGCTTTTGCCGGCAAGCTCTCATTCAACCCCATGACTGATGCTCTTGTTGATAAGAATGGTAAACCCTTCCACTTCCAACCACCTTCAGGTGATGATCTTCCTCGTCAAGGTTTTGAAGCCGGTCGTTCTACTTATGAACCCCCAGCTCCTACTCCTACTCCTGATTCATCTGTTCAGATTGATATCAGTCCTTCATCAAATCGTCTTCAAGTCTTGGAGCCTTTTGAACCATGGACTGGTGAGGAATTCAAGGATATTCGTGTTTTAGTGAAGGTTCAAGGCAAGTGTACTACTGATCACATCTCTGCTGCTGGTCCTTGGTTGAAGTATAAGGGTCATTTGGAAAACATCGCCGAAAACACATTGATTGGAGCCATGAATGCCGATAATGGCAAGGTTAATTTGGTTACAGATATTACTAACAGCCAGGAAGGTACCATTCCCGAAGTAGCCAAGAGCTACAAGAGCCAGTCCATTGATTGGATGGTTATTGCTGATGTAAGTTAACAAGGTTGTTTAAGGAGAGTTTTCATTTTACTAAAATGATGATATTTAGCATAATTATGGTGAAGGTTCTGCTCGTGAACACGCTGCTTTACAAGTACGCTACTTGGGTTGTCCATTAATTATCTCAAGATCTTTTGCTCGTATTCACGAAACAAACTTAAAGAAGCAAGGTGTCTTACCTCTTACTTTTGCTGATGAAAATGATTACGAAAAGATTTCTGGTGGTGATGTGATTGAGACTCGTGGCGTAAAGGATATTGCACCTGGTAAGCCTGTGACATTAATTGTCACCAAACTCGATGGATCCAAGATTGAGATCCCTGCAAAACATACTATGAGTGAGGATCAAATCGGTTGGTTTACAAAGGGCAGTGCCTTGAACTTGATCAAGGAGAAGGCTGCACAAGCTTAATTTTTGTTTTATATCCCGTAGATTGTGCCAGATTTTCTTTTTCAATCTTTCTTTTTGTATTAAAATACACACATACACACACAACCCACAAAAAAAGTAATAAAAAACCTTGTTTTAGTATAGAGCTTTAATGCATAGTGTTGAAGAAATTGGGTTTTCTAACACCATTACCATTCCATTTAAGTCAAATGAGCATTGCCTCGACGATGGACCTCTCTTTCGTGCCACCATTCAGCAATTGGAAAATCGCACATTGACACTAAAAGCTTCGCTTAAAAGAATTATAAAAGCCTCAAGTGCTTTGCTGGAAGCAAAACAAACACTGCAACAAGCCAGTGAAAATTATATCGAAGCTTTACAAAGCGCCTCTTTCACAGAACCACTCATGAGTCATTACTTAAACAGTGCCTCAGTAATTATCCAGGAACAACAACTTCAACTCGAGCAATTTCTCGAATCAAAACTAATAAATACTTTAAAAGATATTTATCAGAACGATATTAAAATGGCCGAAATCAAGCGACGCCAATTTGAAGACACAAGTAAAGATTACTATACGTCCTTAGCTAAATATCTCAAATCATCCAAAAAGAAAGGTGAAAACCACCACAGCAAAAAAAATAAATTCGACCTGGATCGTTTTGATTATTTTAACTTTTTAATGGACTTGCACGGAGGAAAAAAAGAGTACGAAGTTCTTTTTGCCATCACAGACTATACACGACACGACTGTTGCCTTTATGAAGAAACAGCGGATCAGTTGATCGATGAAAAACAAGGTTTGGATGATTTAACAGCGATTTTACATACTTCTTTCCAAGAGCAAGAAGCACTAAATCATGAAAGGGAAACAAGGCGAAGAGAATTGGTGGCGAACATAGATTCAGAATGTGTTGATCCGCTGAAAAACAGGGATAAATTTAATATTTTCAAAGATTTAAATCCTCGCGAAACTGTGGGTCACAAAAAAGAAGGATTCTTATTTGCTACTGTAAAGCCTGTAAAAAGTGGCAATGGTTTTGATGCTGGAGCTTCTTCTGTACAATGGCACAAGTAAGTGCGTATAATGGGAGACTTAGTACTAGTTATTTACGAGAAAAGAAAAAAAAAAAAAAACTCTAAAAAGGTACTGGTGTGTGTTGAGTGGAGGACAATTGCACGAGTATTCAAATTGGAAACGTCAATTGGAGCCTCACATTGAACCTATCAATTTAAGATTCGCGACTGTGCGTAGATTGATTAATATAGAAAGACGTTTTTGTTTTGAAATCACTACTCCTTATATCCGACGAATATATCAAGGTATTTCTGCCGAGGAAACTACAAATTGGATTGCCACCATCCAAAATGCCATTGAGGATATATTAAATGATAAAAACTCCTCTGTATTCCTTAAAAAGCAACCTTCCAAAAGCGGGCATGGAAGGTCGCTTAGTGATGCCTTTAAATCTGGTTTAAATGCAATGGCTATAAATAATAAATCTACAAAAAGATATTCCAACACGCCAGCAGAATTATTAGTATCAGCATCTACTTCAATGGAGCGATTTCGTTGGTCGGGTTTTAATTTCGGTCATGGAGGCGGCAGCTCAAAGAGTCCTTACAGTGGACACTATCTCTTTCCTATTTTTCATGATGCGAATGAAAAGCTAACACTTGAGCTTAAAGAAGATCCATCTAATGATTACTGTGCTGACTGCGGAGCATCTAACCCAGATTGGTGCTCATTGAATTTAGGAATTTTGCTTTGTATTGGTAAAGTGTTTTAGTTTTGATTTTATATTTCTTTGATTTCATTAAAGGTGATGTTTTTTTAGAATGTTCTGGTATACATCGTAGTTTAGGAACACATATATCAAAAATCCGATCAATTACTCTCGATAATTCTTCCTATACGCCTGATATAGTTGAACTGTTTCGTTCTATTGGAAATGAGAGATCAAACAAAGTTTGGGACCCCAAAGTCAGCGGAAGTCAACCAAGTGCAACTGATCCACGTACCACAAAATTAAAATATATCCAAGACAAATATGCTGAGCGTCTCTTTGTCAAAAAGAAAAACAATCCCATACAACTCTTATTTGATGCAATTGATCGAGACAATATTCCAGATGCGCTTTATGCAATTGCTCTTGGTGCCAGCCCTAATGATTCACGCCCAGAGGATGATAGTGCTAAGATACCGCTCGTCTCACCAATGTATACCCCAGCTTTAGTTGATCTGGAGGACGGGTCAAATAAAATGGAAACCGATACCAAAAATGAACATTTTATTGTGCGCTATGCTCTACATTATGCTTTGATCCACGGGCGTTTAGGCAATAATCAAACCACTACATTTCCCATGGCAGAGTTTCTTTTACAGAATGGGGCGCATACATCTATAGTTGACCCTTGGACAGGCCTCTCGTTATCAGAACTAATAAGCTTAGGATCTGCCATTGGAGATGGTGCTATTGCTTATATTAATATGAAAAATAGAGCAAGAGGACAACCAATTATTTCTCGTACGGTTCCGGTATCATCAAAAGCAAGATAAAAAATCAGTTTAGTATTCACTCAAGCTTAATGAGTGATACAAGTTTCTGTTTTTAAAAGAAATAAACTTAATTTCACTTGTTCATAACAAATATATGATGTTATATATTTAAGTTGTTGTAGATAGTACAATAACAACAGAAAATGGCTGCGCCGCAGGACAATTGATGTGGCTTAATTTTGTTTATGAGAGGCGGCTTGCGATTTATTTAGTAGCTATTGTTGTACACAACGAATTTAAATACTCAGTGTTAATATTATTTTTAGACTTACTATACAATAACTTCAGAATAAATGAATAAGAAAAACGACAATCATTTAATTATTTTAAGAAAAAAAAAAAAGAGCATGTAATAATATTTACGGAATGAAGTACAAATATATGGAAAGCAACTAGCAGGCACGAACATCAAGCTGTGTTTTAATTTGGTTGCCATGGCAACCAAAATTAAGCTGCGATACTTTTTAGAAACTTATTTTTGTACCACAACTCTAAATTAATATAAATACTCTTATTTTTACCACTTTTCTTTTTTTTTTAAAAAACTAAAATCATCTTATCAAATCTTTTACCCAAATACGACTTTAAAAAAAAATGACAAAAGTAACTCAAAACAACAAAAATGATCGTACAACTAGATCTCAAAACAAGGTATATAATTTTTTTTAATATAAAAAATTATCTAATACAGGTGATTTTTATAATGATTTATTTTTTTCTTTAGATTTTGAACAAGACTTCGACTAAGGTTCTTGTTAAAGTTTCAATCAAAAAAAAATCGGATACAAGTAAAAGCAAATCCAATACCGCATCCAACAGTTATGATGACTCTCCTGTTGAGAGCATAGAACATTTTGACAACAGAGGAGTATGTTTCTTGATAGACGCGATTATATATACAAACATTAATATAATTCGAAAATAAATAAATAGGATACCATCGTTTACAAAGTTAAACGTCGAGGCTACGATTATTCTTCTTGGTCGACAGCATCTGTAATCAACGAGAAAGACGTATTGAAAGAGTTCCATGACCGTATTAGAACCGAGACTGGCTATGTTATTCAGGACAAGTCTGTCGACTTCCATATTGAAAACATTTCTCAACGACCTAATCGGGCATCCAAAACCCGTGCTACATTGAATATAATCCGAAGCCATCAGATTGAAGTGGAGGAGGATAAGATGGATACAGATAAAGGTAGTAGAAAGCGTAAGTCAAGTAATGAAGGCGGTCGTGTTGTTAAAAAATCAGTCAAAACGAAGTCTGGCGGTGTTCGAAAATTGAAGGCTGAAATCATACGAGAGCTTCAAGAATCCGAAAGACTTGAAAGAAAAGAAATCCGTGGCCAATTAAACCCTAATGAGATAATGAGAAAGCTGGAAGTTTCGGATCCCAAGGAATGCTGCTTGCAGTGTGCTACTTCTAGTTATCGACTTTCTATGGAAAAAAATGATCTTGCAGAATTCAACGCTCTCTTGAACAACAAGGAAAGGGTTCCTTCTCACTTAGAGGAGCACTATCATGGTTGTAGCCTTTTGCAAACTGCTATTATTGAAAAGAAAAAGGATTTTTTTACAGCTATTAATGGGGGAGGTGTTAATAACCCCGTTACCAAACCAAGCGTGCCTGATCGATATATAAATTACGGTATAAAAACCGGTTTTCATGTAACGAAAGGTTTCAGAAGTTCTACTGCTTTCAGGTAAAAAAAAATAGTTGCTTGAAGGCTCTATAATTATCAAATCGTATACGTATTTAAATTGGTTTAACCTCTATAATATAACTAGAACCGTACAAGAGTCTAGAGGAAATCGTCAAGGAAATGCTGCTTTTTACAAGTCTATTTTTACTGGAAACTTGATGATTATGGAAACTGCGTTGCACCATTGTGGTTTTGCTGAAAACCTTACAGCCTATGTCTCAAAGCCTCTCTTTAAAGAGAAGCAGGTCATTGATGGCTTTGTTGATTTTTTTGGGGCAAATGAACCAACTTCTGTTTACTTCAGTGTTGCTGCTGGTAATTATAAGCTTGCTGCCAATATTATCAATTGTAAGGATATTTACTTTGGAGGCAATTTTAATCACCTGTTTGGTGAAACTTTGAAGGTAGGCTTATATAGTGAAAAATAAATTCATTTGTTTATTTATATATTTCGGATAGTTTGATGGTGAAAAAAAGCTTACCAGCTACAGAAAAAATCAAATCCTTAAGCGCGCTTCTGATGTTCAGGGTATCACTCCTTTCCATTGTGCTGCCATCAACCCTTCATCAAGTTACCTTAAAGAATTTGTTGAAGCTCTTGATGCTGGTGAAGTATTAGAAACAGACACCATAGGAAGAACCATTGCTCATTTTGCTGCCGCCAGTGAAACTACTGCTTGCTTGGAGTACCTTGTCTCCATTAACTTCACATTAACTCAATTTGACAAGTTCAAGATTACTCCTATTGTCCAAGCTGCCCGTTTTGGTCGTAGTCATAATGTTGAGTTTTTGATTAAGCATTTTTCAAATAATGCTGAAGAAATTCCTCCTTCTCTCTTTGCTACTGCTGTTCGCAACAAACGTAGTCTCTTACATTTTGCTGCCTTCTATGGTCATGTCGAAACATGCCGCTTGTTGATCAATCTTGGTGCACCTGTTGATTCTGTTGAAAGCCTCAATAAGCAAACACCATTACATTTCGCTGCTATGAACGGTTTTTTAGATACTGTAGTCGTTTTAATCGAAGAAGGAAAATGTAACAGCGCTGGTGTAGACAAGTACCAACGAACTGCTTTGCATTTGGCTTGTATTCATGGTAAATTTGAAGTTGTCAAGTACTTGCTGTCTGTTGGTTTCGATTCAAATGCTGCTGATAGTTCCCAAAATTTGCCAATTCATTACGCTGCTGCTTTTGGTTATTTAGAGATCTTACATTTGTTGATTCATTATGGTGGTGCTGATCTTAATAAAATTAATCTTTGGAGAAGTACTGCATGTTCTATTGCCAACATGAAGGGCCACCTTTCTATTGTCAAATATTTACTGTATCTTCCTGGGGATCGTGTTGATGTCAATTTTAAGGATCAAGATGGTTTGTCGATGCTTCATCATAGTATACTTGAAACGCTATCTTCCTCTTCAGAAATCAACATGAATATGAAACAAATCAAACTCTTTTTAAGCATGAACGCAGATGTTAATAGCATTAATCTTGATGCTGACACTATTATGCACTCTCTGGTATCTATCACTACCTACAATAACTACTTTCCAAAAGATTGGGAGCCATACTATCGAGATGATTTTGACAAGTATAAAAGTTACAGAGCAACCGAGAAGCTGAAAGATAAGGATGAAGATGATATGACTGGTGTACACCATAATCTTGATGTAGCCAAAATGCTTTTAGAAAAAGGTGCTGATATCAACTTGCTTAATAATGACGGTGAAACATGTTTGTCTGTTGCCATGCGAAATAATAATCACTATCTTGTCGCTTTCCTTATTGAAAAAGGTGCATGCTATTGGTCTGATACCGATAAAGATGGTAACAACTTTTTCCATTACTTTGGAAAATTAGCTGCTTTCATTGACCACCTTCAGCCTCACCGCCAGGTAGATGAAATTCAAAAGGAACGGTTTATCGAGGCTGCCAATAGAATCTGGAAAGCCGTTAACTGTAGTAAGCCCGATATGGAAAAACTGAATAATACTGTAAGTCTTAAAAAAAAAAAAAGTGCAACTCTTTATTGAATATTTTTATAGATCAACAAATTCAATAACGCCGGTCGCACTCCTATTTTGGATAGTACGTTGAATGCAATTGATTTCCAAAAAAAGGCTATGACAAGAGAGAAGTTCAACATCAAGACCAGAACCCCCCCACAAGGAAACCAACATGGATTTGGAATGTTCGGTTACACTAATAGCAATGATAATAATAATGAAGGCGATTTTATTATATCTGTCAAATTGGTATTTACAATGACTCATTGGGTAAGTATTATCTATTTATTTATTTTAGAAATCGGATATCTTACCTTTTTTTGTAAAAACTATATAGATGGAATACATGAGGTTGTTATTGGAAAAGTTCAAGCCAGATATGAATTCTCGTATTCAGCTTCCCAAAGGATATAAGAAGGAAAATCCAAAGGCGAAACCAGCAAACTATCCAAAATTTACTGGTGCATGTGCTATACACTATGGTAAAGTTTATATTTAGAGGGTGTGGGATATAAATTCAAAAGAACGTGTATTAATGTTATGAAATATATTCTTTTTACAGCTGCTTCTGTTCAAAATACTGAGATGATTCAATTTCTTATTCAGCATGGCAGTAATCCGAATCTCCATATTGAAATTGAAGGCAAAGCATATGACACGCCCTTGATTATCGCATATCAATTAAAAACAGATAAAAACCAGGAGATGGAAAAAAATAACTTGTCGACATTGAATCAAATCAAGAAGAAATTTGATGTAACCAAACCAGATTTTGAAAAAATGATGCATGATTCTATTACTACTTTACTTGAAAACAAAGCTGATCCTTTTGAGATCAACAACACAGGTGAATCTGCGTTGATGAAAGCAGCAATGGCATTGGATGTGAAGATGATTCGTGATATGTGTAAAATCCAACCAAATGGAAAGTATGATGTGAATACATTCAATAAAACGGGTGAAAGCGCTCTCATGTTGGTCATTGATGCAATCAAGAAACAAAATAGCCTCAATTTGGCAATTCACTCTGAGATTATTATTGTGCTGTTGAAGACTGGTGCTAATCTCGACAATCAATTTGAAGACGGTGATTCTATACTCATGAAAATCATCCGACTCCAAAATGCAGATCTCTTGAAAGCTGTATTGAATACTACAATACACAGAGTCATACATGTAACTCAGAACAAATGCAAGTATACACATATATATATATTCTTGAATGAATAATAACCACTCTTTTTTTTTTATAGTAAAAGAAAATGCTTTGATTTTGGTTTGTCGATTAAATATCAAGAGTTTGATTCAAATTTATATTTCATACTTGTCCAAAGACGACTACTATACAAACCTTGTGATTAATGATTTCAATATAAAAGGTAGATCTGCACTTTCTTATGTTTCCATGAAAGGTGATGTTGAAACACTCAGCCTCTTAATGACCCTGAAGCCCAATCCAAACCAACATGATATCAAGAGTATTCCACTGATTGAAGCTATTGAAGGCAAAAATATCGAGATAGTTGAACTTCTTTTGAAAGCTGGTGCAAATGTAAATTCGCAAAATATTGATGGTAATACTGCACTTCATATGGCTATCATTTCTGGTAGACATGCTATTGTCAAGCTACTTTTGGATTATCATGCTGATTTTAGAATTGTCAACAAGAAACATCAAACTCCATTACATCTTGCTATTAACACTACCAAAAAACAAACAAACAGATCGTTCAAAATAGAACGCTTGTTGCTCAACGCTGGTGCAGATATCAATGCTAAAGATACCTTTGGTAAAGATGTTTTTGAAAATTTTGAAATGAACAAACAACAAGGCGATAGTGTTTTTTACTAACTTAAATATATATATATATATACATTCACTAGGTCGTACACCTTTCCATTACGTATTTGCTGATATGAATACAATTCCTATCACTAAAGATACAAGTGTCATTGCTAAGAAGGTCAAGCAAATTTCGAAGGAAATAGAAGCCCAAAAGAAAAGGGAAGACACACTAGAAAAATACAGCAACCAATTTGATTTGACTCCTAAATACAATGCAAGTAAATGGTTACTTGAATCAAAATCTAACATATATGATACAGCAATCCAAGACAAGAAGAAGAATGGCAGTACTCAAAAAGAAGAAGAGGAAATAGATATGACTCCCGAGGAAAAATCTGTGGTCCGGGCCTATATCGATTACAATTGGGAATCCACTACAGACTCTTTTAACCATTTTGATCCAGTTGATATGGTGAAATACCTCTCTTCTTTTGGAAAGATCGATTTCAATACAAAAGATGACTTTGGTAGAACTCCCCTTCACTATGCAGCCTGTGTCGGTGCTTTTACATGTACCTCTTTTATGACAAAAAGTGGTGTGGATATTAACGATGTTGATACCGATGATGTAAGCGATTGGGGTTTTTTTTATATATATAAGTTATGAATATATTTATATATGTATATAAAACTAATTTGTTTAAATGTATATAGAATGGTGCTTTACAACTCGCATTAAGAAGTGGACATTATGATTATTCTGGAATGCTCTGTGATGCTGGTGGTATCGTGAACAAAGGAATTGTTTTGAAGTCAGGCAAAGAATCAACTACTTTTGGTTATGCTCTTTCATTGTCACTCATTAATATTGCTTATTTGATCATGGAAAGAGGTGTAACAATAATCCGTAAGTCAAATTAGAAGATTTCTTTTATTGTATTATATGTTCTAATTTTTTTTTTTTATATATATTATCTTAACAGAGGCTATCTATGATGCTTTGAAAAATGGTAAGAACATAAATACTAAATTTTATAAATAATAAAAAATGAAGATTAAACTCCTTCCTCCCTTTTTTTTAAAAAAAAAATATAGGTAAATACCATATGGTTGAACTTTTACTTGACTCTGCAAATGATGACAAACTTAAAGAGACTCTAGTCGAAGATAATAAAAACATGTGGCATGTCATTTCAGACTTTGAACCATTTGACAGGTATTTTTATACAGAAAATAACAATAACAATAATATGGGCGTTTTTGTTTTTAGTGTTCTAAATATGATTTATTTAGTGAAATATGGAATGAATACCTTCAAAATGTTATTTCTCATATTGAACCGCTAAACCTTGATCTTTCCCTTGACAGCAACGATAGAAGTCCAATTCACTATGCAGCAAAACATAAGCAGCTCAATTTACTAAAGTATTTCTTAACCAACAAGAATCACAGCTTAAACACATATGACAAAGATGGAAAGACTGAACTTGACTACGCAGTTGAATCTGGAAATACTGAAATTATCCAAGTACGATTGTATTATTTAAACAGCAATATATGTATATTAATCTATATTATAGTTATTATTAGAATCTGGTTCTACTGTCAATACAAATAGTGGACCTGAGAAGGAATCTATCTTGTTAAAGGCTGTGAAACAATCTGATCATAAATCTGCCTCTATACTCTTGAAATATGGTGCTTTAACAGATGACGATAGCTCATTTGGTCGTGAAAATTCCGTGATGATAGCTTGTTTGAAGAAGGATGTCAACATGATGAAGGTGTTGGTAAATGCCTTTGCTAACTTGAATACACCCAGCTACATTGAACGCACTGATAAAGATGGTAAACATAAAGTCTTGATTCATCCAGTGTTTATTGCATTATCAAATGATGGTCTTTTTGAGGTATGATATATTATATTGTATATTATGTTATATTACTTTATACTTATATACTATCTTATTTCTTTATTTTTTAGTTGATGGTGAAATCAAACGTTAACCTTGATGTCGTTGGACCTGAGACTAAACCCGAAGAAGGAAGAACACTATTTATGCATGCAGTCTTTTTGAAGAATATGTTTGCTCAGAAGGTATGATATATTATATTGTATATTATTTTATATTACTTTATACTTATATACTATCTTATTTCTTTATTTTTTAGATTATGTTAAAGAAAGGAATTGACTTTAACTTAACCGATGCTAATAATGAGCGCTCCATATTCTATAACGCATATTTTTCAAACATTAAAGATGGCCAAGACACTTCTAGATTTACATTTGATATCGATATTTACGAGCAAATTTTTCAATCAAACGACCTAAATGTTAACTTTGTGGACGTTAAAACAAACATGACACTGCTTGAATTCGCCATAAGAAATAAAAATATTTCCGTCATTGAGGTAATAATAATAATAATAATATATACATAAAACTTTTTTTTTTTTGCTAAAAAAAAATGATTTATATACATAGCGTCTTCTTCAACTTGGTGGTGATCCTAATATTGAAAGTAATGGATCTGAAAATCATTTCATGAATCCAGAAGGAGAGCTCTTACCTGTATTTGTTCACGCTATTCTATTTAACAATCAAGCAGTTGTTGAATTATTAGTTGAAAAAACAAGTTACAAAATCAATTGGCTTTGGAAAGATAGCAAAAAGAGAAATGTCCTTTCTTACATGCTAGGTGCATTAAATGGATACAGTCATCATAATTTATATATGTTGAAATATATCCTTTCGAAAGCTCCATCAGAGTTTAAAAAACTTGCTGTCATGATGGATGATACTGGTAAATTTTCATTGATTTATAAAAAACCTTTCTTTTTTCTTTCTTTTTTCTTTTTTTTTACCATCAAACTGATTTGTTTATTTTATTAGGTAAAAATCCCATTATATATGCAAAATCTACACAGAACAACAAACTCTATCAAGTATTTTCAGATTCTTTACCTAGAGATATGACTCGAAATATTAATGAAGAACAAAATGAAGATATGGAGAATGGAGATGTTTCTGGTATGGATGTTGATTTTATCTCATCACTTGTTGTGGAAGAAGATGCAGATAAAGAACGTACTATTCTCCAAGAAGCCAAGGATACTCAATATCTTGCTGAACACGGATACTTGAAAAAGAACAAGGTGGTCAAGGCTACTGTTGATCCTTATTCACAACTGGAGAAAGTGGGTGTCATTTCCTTAGACGAAGACGAATCAGAACTTGATATCATGCTTTTGAAAGCTGAATTTTCTTACCATCTTGAGTGCACGTAAGTTTTTTTCATGTATAAGAAAATGGTTTTTATTATTATTATTATTATTATTATTATTACTTATTTTTTTTTTATTATTATTTATAGATTCTACAAGATGAGTGTTATTTATAACAAAGTCCTTGATATCTACATTTTATGGACTCGATGGGGTGCTTTAGGTGTTGAGGGTATGCATCAACGTACGCCTTACCTGGCCAAAGACGAAGCCGTGGCAGAATTCAAATCCATTTTTAAAGCAAAAACTGGAAACCAATGGGATAAACGTAACACCGTCTTTGAGCGTATCCCTGGCCGTTATGATATCCTAAAAAACTTTACCCATCCAAAGGATACCATTATCAAGAAGTTTGATTTTACACACACCAATACACCTTCTCAACTCTCTAGTGACAACTTGAACTTGATGAAACTGATTTGTAACTTTGATTATCTATCAGCAGTCTACAATAATGTTAAGATTGATATGCCATTTGGTCAAATCCCTTACAAAATTATTAAAGAAGCTCAAGATATTCTGATGACCATTCTCGAGATAAATAGTCAGCTTTTTACTTATGGCAACTATTATAATGACAGAGCTAAGAGACAAGAAGTAGCTGGTACGTGCATATATATATATATCTATTTCCTAAAAATCAAAAATACTAAACATTCATTGATTGTTTTTTTAGTGCTCAAAAACAAAGTGGCTCAAATGACTATTGATTATCATCGTCTGTTACCATACAAGCCTACCCTTGATAAATCTATTCTTCAAACAGGAAACATGGACTCCTTCAAGAAACAACTTAACCGAGTAAATGATCTAAGCTATGTTGGTTTTGCTGTCAATGTTGTACTTGCTTCTAAACATCATGCAAATGAAATCCATCCATTGGACTACGCCTATAGATCCCTCGAATGTTCCCTGTTGCCTATCTCTCAAACATCTCCAGAATTTAGTATGATTCATGAATATATGAATTCAACTTCCAATAAGAGTCATGAAATTGTCAGCATGTTTAGTGTCAATCGAGAAGAAGAAAGAGTTGGCTTTAGAAAGTATGAAAACGATAGTAATCGTAAACTCCTTTGGCATGGCTCCAAAATTGGTAACATTATGGGTATTCTAAAGCAAGGTCTTCGTGCCGCTCCAAACACTGCAGAAATAAATGTAAGTATATATATATTAATAATTTTAAACGAGGTTTTATTCACATAATTCAAAAAAAAATAATTTAGGGTGCAATGTTGGGAAATGGTATTTACTTTGCAGATATCTTTTCTAAATCAATAAACTACTCTGCTGATTATGCCAATAGCTATGGTTCTTTCTACAAGGTCATGTTTGTTTGTGAAGTTGCTTTGGGTTTCACATTCACTTATAATAATAATGATAATGGAGTCATGGAAGGAAAAGATTCTGTAAAAGCTGAAGGTGCCAGTAGCCCTTGTCCTCAAAATGCTGTTATCGATAAATATGGCATGACTATTCCTATGGGTCCTCTGATAAAAAGACAAGCTAGTGAATTCCCAGGTATCTCTTTACTTAACAATAGTGAATACTGTGTCTATGATAAATCTCGTGTTAAAATCAGATACATGATTGTTATCAAAGAAAAAAATCAATGCTCCTTGTGTTATACCTCCAGAAACCACTTGAAAACATTAAATGCACAGAATTTGGCGGACTTTGAGTTTTCACTTTTCAATAAATATGAAGCTGAGGTTGCCAAGGCATATCTCTCTCATCAAGGAAAGTCTATCAAGGATATCTATGATGAAGATTTGAATGAATATATAAACCAGGGTCTTTACAGTAAGTTCTACATTTGTATATGTATGAAGGCAATTGTATTTAATATTTTTTATTTTTTATTAGAAAACGATTGGAAAACACCTATTGATATTGATGCAAACTACAACGTTTGTTCAACTTGCTCAAACAAGCTCGCAACTTCAATTTTGATAAATAGAATAAAATCCAGCAAACATAATCAGACCATCCCTCGTAAGTTTCTTTAAACATACAAATACTTTTTTTTTGAATTTATTATTCATTTTATACATAATAGATTCAATTACTAGCAGAGCACCTTGTAAATATGGAAAGCATTGTAGAAATCAAAACAGTACTGACCATGCAAAGAGATTCGCTCATTGGTTGAACGACCACACTAAACAAAAAGACACATTGGCAGTAGGTGGGGAGAATATGGATACTGGCGAGGATGTTGAAATGAGTGAGGAAGAATATTCCAATGCAAATCAAGAAAGTGACGAGGAGTCAGAACAAGAAAATGACGAGGAGTCAGAACAAGAAAGTGACGAAGAGTCAGAAGAAGAGTACTATTAAACCTCTTTTTTATTATCATCGTTTTTATGTAAAGAAAAAGAAAACGAAAACGAAAAAAAAAAAGTCCTTATTATGAAATCTCTAAAACATCTTATGCTATATATATGATATATATTTATCATTATTATTATTAATAAACATAAATTTTATTGTAATGAAAGTACTTTTTTTTTTTTTTTTTTTTT
>VCJA01004601.1:0-10893 GCA_024139275.1 Backusella macrospora
TAGAATGATTGTAAGTGAGTATATAGCAACTTGTAAAGGCTAATATAGCTTGTATAAATCACATTGAATTTAAGAAAATATACCCACGGTGAGGTTTATTATCCTCCATCTCCTGGCTCAAATATTTCAACACCAAACTTTCCTAATATTACCTATTCTGACCTTGTAGTCCCTGTTCATGGGTATACCAGTTTAAACATGATTTTACGAGAAAGAACTGTAACTGTACCAGGAAAAGAAAATAATTTTATATTCCTCATACTTGTATCTAATCCTACCACTGCCAATGCGCCGGATATAAACCAACTTACATATAATAACACTGTCTTTTTACAAGAATGCACATCTTTTTACGAATACGGTGTTGTTACAATCGTAGAAGATGGTTATTTGAATGAAACAAACATTGGAGAAAGTTATATAAAAATAGATAATGATACTGTTGATAGAGAATTCCATGATTCATACATGGACAATAACTTCATCATGGACACATACCTTTTTTCCCTGTATGACTATCCTAATGAACTGGTGGATATTAATTATAACAAAACGTATCCAGAAACAATGAAAATTGCCAACAGTATTATAGCCGCACACTTGATTAATGGATTGGATCCAAGTGTTGATATATGCGCATTTAATCAAGAACAGGTGCCAATTTATTTTTCTGTACTTGGTACAAAAATGTCTTTTGGGTATATACTTTTGGGAGCAGTCTTTGTAATTATTGTTTTATTAATATTGTCTGCTTTTGCATTCACCATGTTTTCACAAGAAGAACGAAGAAGATGGCTTTTATACTCAAACGATTGGCGCTTTGCCGGATATATTTATACAGGCACTAATATGGATCGACAGACATTCAATAATCATGCAAATAATATATATCTCAAGTATTATAATCCAAATGATGGGTTTCAAGAGAATGAAAATGACGGGTTTTACTCTGAAACTCTCTTGGCAAAAAAATAACAAAAAAATATTACATACGAATTCGCAGATGTAATTTGTAAAAAATAATAAATTATTAATATTATCTTTAATATAGATTAAAAGAATAAAGAAACTGTAAATTATTTGGTCGGATAAAAAGGGCTTTTTATGTAAAAGAGAAATCGAGAAGAAAATTTCTTTTCTGTAAGCGTTTAGTACTATGTAAGCGGATTAACAGCTATATACCTCATCAAATGCATAAATTATAGCTTATTGTGGTAATTGATACCCCATAATAGTAGTAAAGACTCTCTCAAATACTAAGCTATGATATGGCTATATGAAGCACGTGATATAAGCATTCCTGTGTAATAATATCTATTGAGTTGAATCAACTTATAACCCTCACTATAATACTAGCGACTGTAGATGTAAGATCGATGTCACAACCCATATTTAAATAACCCTCACTTTTGTTATCATTAATTTTTTGGCTAGCTTTTTAATAAAATATTTAACTTGATTATCAACAGACTTACAGTACTGTTACTTTTTACAAACTAATAATAAATTACTACATTGTAAATAGACGAAGCCAAGCTACACTTTCAGCTTAACTCACTTTTTTTCATATTAGAATATGGAGTTATTAAGAAAATAAAAGATAAAGACACTGTATTTAGATGAGTCGTATTGTTTTCATTGTTGATTTTATTTTAAGTTATTCAGAGAATATAGAGAAATCTCCTCGAACCATGATATGCATTCTATCTCGATTTGGTCATTACGTAATAAGCGATGAAAACATGACTATATTAATAGTATGGGTTTACATACCATTTTTTCTCTGGGTAGTTTGTAACACCAATAAAAGATAAAGTATTTTAAAAAAAAATCTAACTGGAGAAGAGAATAATTATATCAATCTAGTAAGATTCATTGTGAATAAATTGTATGCTATTTCAATCTCAATAGATATACATGTATATCTATGTATATATATATAATACCTCTCTTCCTTTAAATCTAACTCATTTGAATTAATCGATGTATCGCTTTTACTATTACTATCTGACTCATTTTTGATTAGCTGTTCTACCTTGAGACAATTGACTAACATATAATGTAAGATACAACTTAACTATCTACATTGGAACCGATCCAATATATTTGGAGTTTCTAAACACACTTTCTTTTGTTGATTCAAATCTGTTATAAAAACAGTCTATGCCGTATTTTTCAAGTTAGTGAGAAAAAGTGAACATGTAATGAGAAGAAATGTAAGAGGATATAATCAGACAAGTTTTTTTTTGTTTCTTTGTTTGTAGAAAAGCAATGCTTTATTGTTTAAGATCCTATACTGTATACTCAGAAAGGGAGAATAAGACTGGAATCGGACAAGAAGGGACCAACCCTGTGATACCCCTAAGCGAATAAAAAATAAGTACTTTTACTAGCTCTTATGGATTCACAGTACAAAGTTTAATCGCTATATTTAAATACAGCCATCCACTTGAATTAACCATGTCTATTTCTAGATATAATAATTGCGCATAGGTTTAAAAATATGAAGTAACAAATGCACGATTCAAAGCTAAACACAAACATCACCGCTTAAAAACTTGGCTTGTAAATGTCTATATATGATTATAAGGATCTTTTTAGAAATTTTAGACTACTATTGTTGTATATCACAGCGTCATACTTATTGATATTTCTTTATATACATATTACTAAGAGCTATTATTTTGATAATGCTATAATATTACATAGCATAATGTTTTAAGATGAGATTATATCTGAATAAGCCTAATACCAAGACTTTTAAAATATTAATACATACGACATGTAAAGTATTTTACGCCGAACTGCGAGTTACTAGGGATTTATTAGCACGGGTATATTTTGTATAATATTTTACATAATATCTTCTCCATCTCTGATATATGGAGCCAGGTTAATTATTTGTCTTTGGTTATTTTCCATAGACTTACCTTTGTCACCAAGTCGTATTCTACCCAAGCGTATTACTTAACGGAGTTTCTCGCTTCTACATTTTGTTTTAATTTTGTACTGTCTGCATTGGAAGTGGTTAGAATATGTTGGCATATTATATTTATCGTAACTTTTATTTTTGCCTAGATTATCAACCATTACTGCCCTATTCCAACCAGACTTATATTTCTACTACATCTGTGCTTCCTGTTCTCCGATCACACTTTTTTATTAACATTTCTCATTAATTATTTTTTATTTCTCAATAATTTGAAATAAATAGTAATACTCTGGTTATCATTTGAATATATATTGAATAGAGACTACCAGTGCACGCTAACTGTTTAAGTATTACATAATAATAACAAACCATAAGAAATATAACCATAAGAAATATATAATAGCAATTTCAGTTATTGGTTTGAACTCACAATGTGCAATATATTCAAAATGTATTATAAAAAAAAAAAAAAATAAAAGGAGCCGATGTTATATGTAGAATAAGTTGATTTGAGTTGGACAAAAGGTTTAACGATAGTCACACAAAATACCATGATTTCATGAATCTTTCTTAATTTCTTGTTTTTTTAAAACATATAAAAGGTTTTTTTCTTGCTTTCTTCTTTTTTTTATCGTTATTACATTTTTTATATATATTAATAACAATAAACTATGTCTGACGAACAAAATAACGTTATGGGCCCAGTTCTCTCTGCTAGTGATGAAGCAAAGGCTGTAAGTATATAGTAGATATTACGATGATAAGCCTGAGTATATTGTGCTATATATACGAGTGCTTCTGGTATTATTTGGGGCGTGTACTGATAGCTTATACTTAAACCAATAGATTTTTCACGAAATCAAGGAAACTGTTGTAGACAAGGTAAGAATATTACTACAAAACATTAATAAAAGTAAGACTAACATGATTATATTTTATTTAACACTATACTATGCTCTAGCTTCATGAGGTATAGTAGTTATATACATCATAGTCTTTATATATATATATATATAGAGAGAGAGAGAGAGAGAGAGAGAGTAAATAATACTACATACATATACTGTTGTTTACTAGTTATAATCACTTAAAAGCTGAACCATCTCGATAGTGTACATGGTCTTCATGAGTTGGATGATTTAAAGCGTATCGGTAAGTATGTACTCGTTGAATATGCAGTTGAAGAAGTCTCGTATGGTTTAAATTATTTTTGGTAAAATCCACTTGGGAGAAGAAGACTATATTCATGTCAGGTAAAAATCTAGCGCTACCATGGAAACAAACTATGGAGCTTTATTTTATTAAATGCCGAAGTTTTTTTTTTACGATAGAGCGCATAAGAAACATGATGGAGAAGTTGAATTATATTCTATTCACACCGATAAAACTGCTATTTGGTCACGCGATGAACCTTTGAAGTACTTTATTGACTAAGTCAACTTCACACTGCGGTGATCTAATAAAATAATAAAAAAAAGGGGGCAATTGTTTGCCCGGTCCAATAACTTTCTCTCTTTTTTTTAAAAAAAAAGTTGACTCCTATTTATTTTATTTATTTTCTCTGCTTTTTTTTTTCTTGCCTTTTTCCTTTCTTTGATATCTTTCTTAGATATATTTATTGTGAAGTGACTTTTTATCTATTTTTATAGAAAAAAAGCAAAAATAGAAAGCAAATCTAAAAAAGATACATTCATTTCCTTTTTTATTTATTCAATATTTTATTGATAACGAAAAACGAGTGCGAGAGAATAGGTTGTGGAGTGTGTAGTGTTGTGTGCTTAATCTTTTACAACGCATGCCTTCAACAACGAGGCTAAGTCATCGCCATCAATCTTCCAACTTGTCATTTTCATCGGCTTCCTCCTCTTCTTCTTCCACACGACCCGCACTACCTCAAATATTATCTACTTCTGCAACCAATGCCGTTAATTTTTCAAGAAGTGCAACACCCACCTCGAGAAGAGTACGTTCTCACTGGTTTACACACTTTGTACTAAACTGGCGTCGAAGCTCTCGTTCATCCAAACTACTTTTAGCCCTTTCCCTGACATTTGTAGGACTGCAAGTAGTAACAAGTATAGCAGTTTTATTTGTGTCGTGGAACAGTTATTGCGATAAGCCGCTACGGGTGTTTGTGACAGTGTATATACTTCGACTTGTGCTTACTACACCTATAACAATCTATCGCCATTTGGCACCGCGTCGCAGGCCGACGAGGGCATCCATAGTGAGAGACGAACTAAGTGAAGCGTACGCCATGAGTGAACGTAATCGGCCCTTGTCGTTTCCACCTCCTATTATGCCCAATTCTAATAATACACATCATCCTCATCATTACCCCGCATTTATCACACCTACAGAACACTACACATCCTCAAATAATATCAATAATAACAGCAATGATAATCATATTAATAATAATAATAATAATAGTAATAGTAATAATAGCAATACCAGCAACAGCAACAATAATAATCATAATGTTTCTACAACAGACATGTCCGATTTCAATAATGAAGACTATGTTAGAGAATGGATAGATAGAGCAAAGTCAGCACTAGATGTGTTTGGTGTACTATGGTTTATTATTGGAAACTACATGATTTTCTCTTCCACTACCTGCTCCAACACAGCTGTTCCTTTATATTATCTTTCTATGGTTTTGATTGTTTATGGCTACATTCTTTTATCGGTTCCTGTGTTTTTATGTACTTCGGTTATTTTTTGTTTACCCTGTGTTTTAGGCAAGTCAGGTTTTTTCTTTTCCTATATACTCATACACAAAAAGAGATAAAAAGGACATATATATGCGTGTGTGTGTGTGTGTGATGTATTTCGGTCTGCTAAACATTTTTTTTCTTTTTTTAAAAAATAGTTGGAATGCGTTTACTACATTTAGATGACGGTGTTTCAATGGGAGGTGCGACCATTGAAGAGATTGCCATGATACCAGTTTATAAATTCAGGTCGAATTCGCTAGATCACTTCACTTCCATTTCCATCCCAGATGAACCAATATATCACAAACCATCCATTTTTGATAAACTATGGCTTTATTTGGGTTTGATCGATCAATCGTACGAAGTAGAGCCTGAATTTCCCCTTCTAGAAATACCGTCAGAAGAAGACCAATTATGTGTTATATGTTTATCGACTTATGAAGATGGTGATGTTTTGTGTAAATTATGGTAAGAAATGTATATATATTAACATGCATATATATATAGATATATAGATTATATTCTATAAAAGTAGTAATAAATAAATAATATATATATATATATACATATATTAAATAATCATACTTATTTTAGGTGTAAACATCACTTCCATAAAGCATGTGTGCACGAATGGCTTGCTTTGAATTATAGATGCCCAATGTGTAAGCAGGACTCTCGAGGCAAAGATGCAATTTTTGATGTTTAGAAAAAAAGAAAAAAAACAAGCATCTAACTATTCATAAGTAACCATAGTATAATAATATTGAAGTTGCTCTTTTTGTGTGTATTTTTAGCATTATTTATTTATTTTAAAATAACAATCATAATCATAATCATAAATAAATAAATAAACTTTATAAAAACAAAGCACTTATTTCTTCTAATGATTTACCCGATGTCTATAAAAATATAAATACCATAAATATCATATAAAAAAATCCTATCTATACATATTTATATATCTCTTACCTCTGGTACATAACGAACGATTACGCACCATAATATAAACGAAATACCTGCATAAATCCAAAAAGTACCTGCTGCAGATAGTGCATTTGTCATTGTCAAAAATGTCGAGGCAACAATCAAGTTACAGATCCAGTTTGTAGCTGTAGCAATACCATTGGCTTTGCCTCTAATAGAAAGGCCAAATAGTTCACTTTGGATGACCCAAGGTACATAACCCAATCCAAGTGCATAACTTGCTACATATGTAAACAGCGAGAAAAGTAAACTAAATGTGATTACACCATCACTTGATTGTGAAGGACAACCTGTTGAACTACCATAAATATCACTTGGGTTATGACCCAGGAGTGGAACACAGCTGTCTATATTAATAGACCATCCACACCGATCGTCCATTACACATCGTGCACAATTGTTGATGTAGGCCATACAGGTTTCTTGTTTGGGTGTAAATCCTTGTTGGACACCGAATGCGCTACCTAATGCAATCAGTGCACCGACCATTGCTATCATTGTCAAGATCAAAATACGTCTACGTCCTGTTCTGTCAATAATGGTAACAGCGATCATGGTAAATACCATATTAGTAATAGACACGATCAGTGCTACCATTGTTGAATTTTGATGGTCTCTAAATCCTGCCATTTGAAGGATAGTGGCCGCATAGTACATTGCAGAATTAAAACCACACAGTTGTTGAGCCGCCTGCAAGACGCAAGCAATAGCTAGTGGCTTCAAATTCTGAGGTCTCAATAGGTCACTATAATGACTATCACTGCTGGTGTACATATCTTCTTGAATCGATTCTATTTCCCCTTGGATAAATTCACTGGATACCTCATCTCCGTAAATCTTTGCGAGTATTGTTCTTGCTTCATTCAATTGGCCTTGTGCGACCAGTCTACGTGGACTTTCTGGCATAAAAGGCATAACAATCAGCTGAATGATCGCAGGTAACGCACCGATCCCAAACATATATCGCCAGCCGCCTGCTGTCTCAGCATAGATGATATTTACAATATATGCAATGACTTGACCAGCTGTAATGGTCAATGTATTTAAAGTCGTCAATCTACCGCGTATATTTTTGGGTGCCATTTCACCTACATATGACCATTTTAATAACTTCAGTTTGCTGTTTGTTGACTTTTAAACAAACTACTTACTAACATAAACAGGTACGACCATAGAAGCAATTCCCACACCCAATCCAACCACCAATCTACCTGAGAGTAACACACTGTAGCTCTTTGCCATTGCAAGCATAATTGAACCTATAGTAAATATACAGGCTGCGCATAACACCAAAGGCTATATGTTCATGCATTCATTCGATTAGACGATTAAATTATGATACTTTGTATATAGGTATGAATATATCTCTATATTCGTTACAATTCTATACACTACCTTTCTACCAAATTTATCCGAAAACTATTTTTAGGAGAAGGGGTAGGTAAGTACAAGTTTATATAATTGCTATTATAAAATAGGGGAGAAGGGGGAAAAAATAGTTACAAAACCAGCAAAGAAACCACCAAAAATAGCACCGAAGGTAGTCCCCCCTACTACCCATTCTTTTTGCCTCGTGGACATTAAAAAGTCATTTTGTAAAGGACCTAATGCACCTGAAATGACTAATAAATGCAAACAATCAGGCAAGTAAGTAAGTAGTAACATCTCTATTCAACTTCAATTTCAAGATTTAACCTCCAGTGTCATAACCAAACAAGAATCCACTAATGCACACACAAAACACAAGTGAATAAATAAAAAAGTTGCCCTTCTTTTCTTTACTTTGTTGCTGTTGCTGTTCGTTTAAAGAAGGTATCCTTTCATAAGCAGTGTCTACCATTGAAATAAACAATGGAGAGAATTTGGGCTTTTTGAAAAAAACGCTGTCGTTTTATTCATTTTTTTTTTTTTCATGTGGCCGTGGAATTTCGATTTTGCGATTATTTGACTTCCTAATTTGTAAAAATGTAGTCTATTATCTGGCATTGGATGTAAAATCAAAAAAATAACAAGCAAAAAAATAATAAGAATATGTTTATTCTATTAAACATGAAAATAGAAAATAATAATCTTTTATCGTCATAGTAAGGAAATGCCTAATGCATAGCGACTGAAAAGGAGATGATTAACAACTTTGTCCAACCTTCGCTATTTATACAATTATCAGCAATGGGTCGCTGGACGATAAGAACACGCTTCTAGATATTTATGATTAGCTGATACTAATAATTGCTTAAAAATAAATAAACGATGGTCTATTTACAAATAATAAGATATATTGATAGTGTAAAATGAGAAACGCCAGGACACCTTTCAAACAGATTTATCGTTCAAAAATGATATTGATCAACGCTTGCAATATTACATCTCATTCATGCTCCCTTTAAAACCATTATGAGAAATATATCGCTCAATGCCATGAGTTATATATCGCCAATTTTAATAATATAATACTACCCAAAACTAATCAACCAACCAATTAATAAATAAATTAAAAACATTACAAAAAATAGTATTCCACTAAAATTACTTTAAAATATATTTCTATCTATAATAATATATATACAAGTGTGTTGCTTTCTTTTCTTTTTCTTTTTTTCCTCTATTGTTATTATGTCATGACAGTTCCTTCACGAATCGATCTACGAATACGATCAGATATCATACGGTCCTTACGCCCTATAAGGGAAGTAGCCTTTCCAGTCTTTCCTGCACGTGCAGTTCTACCGACCCGATGTAAATAATCTACCACAGATGTTGGGAAATCATAAAGAATGACATGATCTACAAAGGTTGTGTCAATACCTCTTGATGCAATATCGGTACTGATCAATACATTGTGATCAATCTTATCAGGCTCATCGGATTTTGGTTGTGAGAACAGATCGAGTGCTTCTGTGCGACTCATGGGCGCATCTTTATAAAGAGCTAGGGCCTCGAGATTCTTTGACTGTAAAAACTTGTGTACAAGTTCAACCGATTTCTTTGTATTGCAGAAAACAAGTGTCTTGTCATCCTTGATATTCTTCTTTAATACCTCGAGTAAACCCATCTGACGGTTACCCTGTAAGCGTTGCAAATCTACAAATGATTGCTTTAGATTGGGCAATGCCTTGTGCAGTGAGGGTGTGGTAATTTTTATCATTTTGGGGAATAATTGATCCAACACCGAATGGACTGAACGAGGCAGGGTAGCGGATACCACTGTGATTTTTTCCGAGACCTGTTTCTTCTCTGCTACCTCTTGCACCTTACTAATGATCCAACGACAATCCTCACCCCAACCCGCATCAAACAATGAATCTGCTTCGTCAATAATCAGATATCGTGTATCTGCAATGGATAGAGTGTGATCTTTTATATAGGATACAAGCGTGGTGGGTGTTGTGACGAATAGATCTACAGGCCCATTTGCCAATGTTTCTACAACACGACCCTTTGGTGTTCTGCCTCCTAAACCAACAGCTCTAAACTTTGTAAGATGTGCAAGCGATTTACATGTTTTGACAACTTGGCTCACCAGTTCACGTGTTGGAACTAATACAACGGCACGGGGGTGATCCAGTCGTCTTTTGAAACGCTTTTCATCTGATTTTAACAGGTCAATCGTTGGTAAAAGATAGGCAAAGGTTTTTCCCGAGCCTGTTTCCGCAGCCACCAGGACATGACGTTTTTTGAAATCTAAAAGCTGAGGAATGGCCAATGCCTGGATCTCAGTTGGTTTAGGATGTGGATTCTCTTCTGTCTTTAAGATCTGCTCGGCTGCATCGATTGTTTCTAAACTAAGGTTAAGATCGTCAAATGTTTGTGTTGCCAAAAATGCTGATAAATCTTTTGCTTTTATAGGTTGTAATTGGTGTTGTAATTGTTGTTGTTGCTGTTGTTGCTGTTGTGGTTGTGGTTGCTGTTGTTGTTGTTCACTATTTCCTAATTTAATATTCAAGTTTGTAGCAATAGATTCTAGACGACGTTTTACGGGTACATAAGGACGATTTGTTCCTTTTGGTTTATTTGATTTTAATTTAGACTTTAATAGATCGCGTCTTTCTCTTCCGTTCAAACCGTCAGGTTTCAAATGCTTTGTAAGTGTGGAAATATTGGGTTTACGAAGAGCCTGTCTTTTAGAAGTTGCTACAGAAGTTGCTGAAAAGAAACGAGCACAATAAGTAGTTGCTTTGATATCAGTTTTTGAAAAGAAGAGAGAAAACATGATGTATAATAAAGTGAGAGGAAAGAAAAAAAAGTAAAGAAAAAAAA
>VCJA01004627.1:10936-21530 GCA_024139275.1 Backusella macrospora
AAAGGCAGATGATTTTAAGAATTTTTTCGGATCACTATACTTGGCGATCAAAACAAAAATAGTAATTCCATCAAGAAAAGCACGATCTAACCCAATTGAATGATTATATATATTTGTTTTTCTCTTGTTATTTTATTTATGGTAAGAGCACGCCGCGACAGTAACTTAGATTTCCATACCATTTTTTAGACGTCATATGGTTTCAACTTTTTTATTAAGGCGAAGAGATGTTTTATTACTATCCTCCTTTCAGAAAACATGTGTTTTAACATTTTTAAGGCTCAAGAGTATTTTATTTTATTTTTATTAGGTCATGAATACACAAAATAAAATATAATTAAAAAAGGAAATATGCTTGGGGGTGGGTATAAGAATAGTTAAAAGTAATAATACTTTCTGTATTTGTAAGGGATGTAGTTTTATGAATGAAATGATAATATAAATATATACATATAACGACCAAGATAATGGATCAATTATATTAATCTACTGGGACGGTAATGGTGGTGGCTCTGATAAGGGTGATGTTTAGAGTCTAAATTAGAGCTGTAGAGATAAGTTGAGGAGTTCAAAGAATGATCACCTTTAGTGTTTAGCTGTAAAGGATGATGACTCTGCGGTCCCATATAATGAGGAGATCGAACGTCTATGAAGTGTTCGTGATGTATCGATGATGAAGACGATGATATACCAGATTGTGAATTATATTCTAAGGAAGGGATGCGACAAATGTCGACATGCTTCTTACGAGCTTTCTTGTCACGTAGGCTGATCAAATCTTTAGCTTCTTGATCGTAATCTCTAGTGGGATCAATGGGTTCAGGTTCTTCGGTCAAGTAACCCAACTCTTCAAAAAAGAGCTGGTAGCTGGAATGAATCTGATTGTTCTCATCAATAGTTGTTTCTTCAGGTGTGAGGGATAAGATATGAAATAAGTTCTCTTGGCATTCAGAGTCTTCCATCCAATTGCAGGGCTCGTCATATTCTTGGGGTGACTGAGGTTCATCATCATCTTCAGGAGTAAGAGAAAAAAAAACGAGAGAAGGAATTGAATTATAAGATGACATGTTAGTGTATCTATGTTGACGCAAAGTAGATCAAGAAATGGAGAAAGAGTTATAGTTAAACAAAAATAAGTTAAAAAAAATGAAAAAAAAATGAAAAAATCTGCTGCTTTTATATTGATCTATTGTGCCTTAACGGGAATTCAAGGAACCAAAAATGCAAATAAAAGCCAATGGTGCGAGGTGAGCAATAATGATACGCCAATCATTTGCCAGAACGGAATCTTATCAGTAAAAATGCTCAACCAGGGGAGATAGTTTGGTGATACACGAAGATAATATGTTCATTATACCTCATTTAGTCACCTGATGGGTAGTATTAAATCTTGAGTTGTCTGGAGTATATTTTTTGTAAATCTCTTTTCTTTTCCCATGGCTCAAATTAAGTTTTACGACTTGGAGCTGAAATTTGCTCAACGTATTTGGTCTCCAAATACATGCAAAACACGCTTTGCCTTAAACTATAAGGTTTGATACTTTTTACATGAAAATAATAGCTGTGATAATACAGAGAGAAAAGAAAAATAAGTACATTAATTTAAGAGATTTATTTAGAATATTCCTTATGAGACTGAATGGGTTAATTTCGCAAGTCTACACCGCACTGTGACTAATATTACGTATGATATTAATGCTTGCTTATTTGAACAAATAAACTAATAATCTCGTATATATTATAGAAAAACTGGCAAAAGACCTACAGTTCCAATTATTGAAGATTTAGCTCATGGCAACACAGCAGTCCAAGACTCTTGGGCCATTGCTTTATATCTTGAGGAAAAATTCCCAGACACACCTAGTCTCTTTCATGGTAATGTCGGCGCACATAAGTTCTTCAGCGACTATGCAAATACTAAAGTATTACCACTTATTTTCAAGTTCTGCGTGTTACGTATCCAACAAAACTGCGGTCCTCAAGCTATACAGGATTGGTTCCGTAAAGACCGTGAAAAGTTTTTCAAAAAGACTCTGGAAGAGTTTGTTGGTGATGAAAACAGCTATATTGTGCCTCTTAAGAATTCATTAAAGCCAATTCGTGCAGTTCTTGAGGAGTATCCATATATCACAGGTCAGAAAGGTATGTGATATTAAAAATGAAAGTAAATTCTTGGGTGTCGCATTGTTTCTAATTCCTGCTTTTTTTTATTCTCTTTTGGAAAAGCTGGCTGGGCTGATCTTGTACTTGCATCTTGCTTTACTATGATGAGCGCTATTAGACCGGAGCTATTTGAATCAATTGTTTTGAATGGATTTGGTTCTTCTGACTCTACATTCCGAAATTGGTGGACACGTATGGAAGCGTATCGAAGCGAAACTCCGATTGCTCGGCTTTAGATATTATAACCTTTGTTTTTAAATTTACTTTATTTTGACCTTTTAAAGTAACATTAAAACTAATGATATTATCTTGAATTTCTAGTACTTTTATCAGTGTAAGATTTTCGTTTGATATATTTTTTTCCCACAAGAATTTAGTTACCACTGAAAAAGTGGGGAAGCAAGAGTGATATAGCCTATTTTGGCAATATAAGTCACACAAATTTACTATTGTGTGGGGATTGAGGGTGATCTAAGATAAAAGACATTCATGAAGATGCATACACTAGTTGACAGCTAGCTGTATGTTTAGTGCTTAGTACATCGCTGGTAAAAGTCACTGACACGATATTATTTTAGGAATACCAGTTATTTATCAAAAGTGCAAAATTTTGAAAATAAATTAGAACGAAATAAGGTTACGATGACAGGGAACCCCCTCTCAATCACAAAGCAAATAAGAATGTTTTACTCAGTTTATGTAACCAAGGCCCGCTCATGACCTTCTTTACCTCATTAATCCTGTGTTTTTCAACACCAGCCTTTTTAGGTATGCTTGATTATAATCATATATAGCCTTTAGTACACCCCTCAAGAAAAAATACCACATGGTAATCACAATATAATCTACTCATTAAAAAGCATTATTTTTACCATACCATGATACTTTGATAAATACCTAACTTGTCTGTGCTGATGAGCTGCAGTATGTATGGTCAATGATAAAAAAAATCAAGAGCTAGTCATCAGTTAAATTAACAAAAAAAAAACGCCGCTGTTTTTCAAAAAAAAAACTTGTTCATAGTAACAACATAGTTCATTTAGATATGGACCAACAGAAAGCTACTGAACTGAAATAGATTCTCATCAATTATTGAAGTATCTTTTTTTTTTTTTTGGAAAAAAATCATGTTTTGCTCGACTGATTTGTCTTGTTAATGAACCAAGAAGTTACCTTGATTTGAAAATCAGAATTTGATTTTCTGAGTTGTTTCAAATACGAAGATAACACGACTGATAAGTATATATTGATAGTTAGACTTCTATCAATAGGAGCTAAAATACGTTCTAAGACCCGTCCATCACATCATTATCGCTAATAGAAATACTGAAGAAAAAATATGCAATCAGTCAGTAGGCACTAGCCTCCCAGGCACATTTTGATTTAACCCTAATACTTTTCTCACCATAGTATTCTCCCACAAACGAAAGTGTGAGGCAAAGGTAGCAACATTTCCAAGAAATTAAAAGTTGCATTACTATTATTAAAGAGGAACCACTTATTAAGATTATCTACTAACTATCATGTTAGATTGATAAGGCATCGCGATATTTACATTTATTTTTGAAAACATTATGTAATAGGTAGGTCGGACAGAGTCTATTATTTTTGGAATAGAAGTATCATCTTCCTCTAGTGATTTTCTGCTGTACTACTTTTTGCTAATAATCTAACGCTTTAGAAAGTTGCCCGGTCTTGTCTGTACTTGATTTCGTGAATTAATAAAACCTGGTCTATCACTGGCTCTTTTAATCCCAGTAAAAAAAGCAGTCGAAACTACAGGCAAGTCCGAACAATTTTCTAGAGTGATATAATGATCTGATTAGATATTTAAATAAATATTATACCATTTTACCTATCAGCTATGAATTCATTTCCCATCCAATTTTTGCTTTTACTTATATATTATTTAAAATTAAATTAAATAAAATAATAGATATGAAAGATTTAAATACGTGATATGTATCATTTTGGAGCCTTTTAATTACTTTATGTCTTTACGGGTAAATAAGTACCCTCGAATTTGTCCAATTACGGATTCTTTTTGCACCTATTAAAAGATCATCACAATATTTCAAAAGCTGCTTTAAACATCACCGAAAGAAGGAGGAAAAGAAAAATCTCTTTCAAGTTGCAAACAATTCAAACTTGGATCCACAAGCTTTGCAATGGCAGTAGTATAAATAGATGTAGATAGCTGATATAAATGATTATGAGTAAAGAGAGACAAAGGAACCCAATAATCAGCAAATTATAATAATGATTGTACAAAAGCATAATATTGAAGTCGCAAAATAAATATCAGTGTCAAAAAGATTAGGAAAATGGAAAACATAGAAAAATATCATCTGCTTCAAATGATGGAAAAACAAAAGAAAGACTAGCAGCATAAAATTTACAAACATTTAGTAAATTGTAGCAATGAAACTATTTTTGATTATATAATAGTGGTTTATGATGAAAAACGTCCGACTTACTACGATAGAAGAAATGAAGAACAATGATTAAATCTGGATCAGGGACTAGAATTCGTTCCTTGGACCTGATTTTAGTCTGCTGAGACATTCTTGAAAAAGACTACTCTAAATAATAGATCCTAATAAGTATTTTTATGAAGCTAATGAGATACAATAAAAAGCTGATAAAAATACTTCCAGAATTAGCAAATAAACAGAGTACAGTACTTCTTCGCGATAGCACAATACTACACACCGCAATAAAAACAAAGTTCCAGTTATGCAAGAATAACTCTGATATTTTGTTTCGCCAGCTATATTCTGCTAATTTTTCTCTCGCCGGTTATCATTTTCTTTAACATTTCAATAGTTTTTTTTTAGTAACAAAATGTACCAAACAAATGAAATATAAAAAAAACCCTTGATTTTTTTGTATTACTCAATATTCAGTGCTTTTCTTACATGCTAAACGCTCGATTTAGTTTCTCAATTATATTACTTATATGTTTATGACGATTATATAATAGGAAACACTACAAAGTCAACAGATGTCCAATTCAATGAAGCTGAGCAAGAGAAGTATTTTATTCGGGATGCTATTTCACCGATTTTTAGCCTTGGGGTATTTCTTCATTGAAAAGGGCATTGTTTTGATTAAAATATATAACGAGTTAGCAATTTCATTCTAAGTGACGTTATAGAAGAGAAAGATAGAAAAGATGGTAAAGTAAAAAGTGCTTCTTTCGCTCTATTTTTTTTTTTTTTCAAATAACTTATCACAGTATATATTTCCCTATTAATTCCTAATTGATACTATAGTAAAGTTCTTGATTATGGCTCTATTTGACCATTAAATATGATATTCCCAACACATAATGATAACGATAACGATAACGATAATAATACCAAGTTATTGATACAGGAGTTCTTGTGCTTTTCCTCCATTAATATTCAGTGTACAGAAAAATAAAAGAAAAAATAAAGTTGTAAATGTTTATAAATGCATACAAAGAAAAAATAGGGAATAACACACAAGAAATCATACTACAGAGTCAGTTGCCTTTTCCTTACTGCCATCCTTTAATTTCTGCTCATATTCCTCACGAGCACGATCCTGCCATCTGTGTTGCTCAGCAATCTGGTGGATTTTGAAGCCAAAGATACGGGGTTCATATCGTTCAGTTGATTTAGTAGGCAAATAGTTGGGATGAACTTGGAAAAGCATATGAGGGAATGAGGTTCCGAAGTAAGCACCATCAATTGCTGCATGACGAGATGACTTTGGATTATAAATATCTTCGCAACGAGAGCAGTATAATTTTACAGTCTTCGTAACGGGAATATCTGATAAACCCACAGGTAATAGTGGTTGTTGGTTACAAAGCACTCGCGGGCATCTACCAAAATCTGCCTTTTTATATTTCTCGAGCTAAAGCAAAGGCGAGTTATAGTAATAAATTTGTATGCTATAGTCAACACTCCTTACCATTTTAGCTAAGCCTCGAGTAGTAATGATAAAACGAGCATGAATCAAACCGTATAAATGGCGGGCAGCTCTTTCAATTAGCTCCCTTGTCTTTTCATCATATCTCTCTTCATCTGATTGGTAATGATTTGTTTCTTAATTAATAACAATGCTAATACTAATACTAATACTAATACTAGAAATGACGTTATGAATTTACCTAAGTTGTCTGTTATCATGTCCAAGGCTTCATTATAATATTGTTGAACTTCTGTATTTAATCCAGTCAAATTGAAACGATCCAAAATGTACTCTTCATCAATTTCGCAATAATATTCATTCCCCTTTGTCTCCAAAAACCAATCAATCCAATATTTGGCATATTCACTGTCAGATCCGCTGCTCACTTCATCCACTAGATGAATACTGATAAGTTAAAATTTTAGCCTTTCCATCAAAATAAATGCTTACTTTTTTGTTTCTTAGCAGTCGACTCGTTTAAGTCCTGTACTTTTTCGTTTATTCTTATTCGAAGAAAGGAAGAAGGGAAGAAATAAAGAGAAGATTAGAGACCATGTATACATGTTCATTACCAAGTCGTTGACAAGACTTTGAATGAACACCTCATTCAAGCAATCATTTCTATCATTTTAGATAATATTTTGTCAAGGAAGAAATAGCTACCTTTTCAGTTTGAGAGATCGGTCTAATGAACGCTCGAAAAGAATGAAGATAACACGCCACCAAACTATTTTTGCTCTCCCTCATCAGCTTCACAGTCCGTAAGCCACTCTGTGATGTCATTATTCACGTGACTGGGCTGGTTTTTTGGCTGAGTAATATCAGCCATCCTAAAGCTTTCTCAAGTCTCATGCTTGAAGGATAAAAACTGCTGATATAGTTGTCATGCTCACTTTGGAAATAGAACTCTTCCTCTGAAAGGTATATTTATGCATTATTCAAGGTAATGTTTTGAGTTTCTAAGTATATTATTTCTAAATTATAATAAGTGATAAAGTTGCCATTATGACCTATACTTATATCCCTAACGTAGTCGTCTTTTAATAACGATTTTGAGATATTCGAGATATTCGTATCTTAGAATAAAACCTTGAAATTTTACATTGATTTCTCCTGAGAAGATTAAACCGTATAATAAAAAATCTTGCAAGGTGTGTCCAAAAATGGACATCGGAGCCAAATCTCCTCTACTAATGTATGATTATAGCATTGTGCAATGCTGATAACAATTACGACAAAGAGTGAAAAAAGAAGGAAATAAAATTATTATCATGTTTATTTTAAAGGTGAATCTCTGTTTGGTTCCTCTTCGTTCTCGTCCTCGTCCTCACCAATACCAAACATTGTTGATTTTTTAGCCTGTCTTGACTGTGAATCAACAAATTCGTCTTCTTCTTCCTCCTCCTCCTCCTCCTCCTCGTCTTGGTGGCTATCTTCGTGTTGTTGAGTCTGTGCTCGAGCTTGCACTCGTGAATTAGATTCAAGTCTCTCTTGGTCATCAAATAATTCTGCATCCTGTTCCTCATCGTCATTATAATGAGCTAACAAACCGTCTTCCTCATCTCCCAAATGGTGTGGGCCCCTTCTGTCCACTAGAGGAAAACTGAATCTGTTTGGTATAAGTCGATTGGCTCGCTTTAAACAAAAGCACATTCCAACGCCCAAGATAACCAAGATTACATTCTAACCGAAAGCATTTAATTTCATTGCCTGAAACAGGCTTTTACTAATTTCAACTTACAAGAATAATGGTGGTTCCCCAATCCAAGTCGTCAGGTGAAAGTTTTACTACTGTTGAATCTACTACGAAGTTTTGTTAGGCATAAATATGCAAAGAAGATAAGAGTGTTTTACATACTAGAAAATATATAGCATAATGGTACAATAATATATGTTTATTAAGAAGCAATAATAATAATAATACGACTGCTATTAGTTTGATATACGTTACCAGACATCAATGAAAATATATAGAAGAATGGGAAGAATATAAATAGACAGAAAAAGAAAATGCTTTCTTTTTCTTCGAGTAAAAACACTATTGGTTAAAATATGAAAAAGGGAATATGTCCGGAATTGACTTAACTCTTTTGAAATTTAGACATTTTGATTTTTTTTTCTGGGCGAATCAAAATTAAAATTTAGATTACTTGCTTTCCTCTTTTGGATAAATATTGGTTTTTAGAGAGCTGTGAGGAGTATCTTCAGACTTCTTACCTGTAATGATCTAGATTCTTATAATTTAAACTATGCTTGATATTTTAATGTACTTCTTTACAAGTATGGGATATAAAATGAATTATAATGATGGAAATTGAAATGATAATAGAGAATATTTTAATAAAAAATATATGAGTGATTGGCAGCTATATTTAGGGCGTTTTCTTTTTATTATAAGATAAACATATTTTATATTTTTAAATCACATAATTTATTACATGACTACAAGCCCGATATTCATATATATACACCTATGTCTGTCGTTGGCACCATATCTCTTTTTCTTTACTTTATTTTACTTTTATATATTTCTATATTGATAACAATTCCTGACCAACATTACTTTTGGTAAATATTCCATTGAATTATATAATTATTGCTAGGATAATCTTTCGAAATACAGCTTCCAATGGCTTATTCTTTAGATTACGCTAAAAAGCTTGATTCTATTTATTATTTTAATATATTGAACTTAAATATAATTTACACTTATTTGTGACTAATATTCTATTATCATTTTGTGACACTTGTAATTGTATATAGTTTGGACTTCTTATCTATTAACCTTGTGGATCTTCTTATTGATTCTGAGCCCCTTTTTCCTAGATGTGATAATGTTGATTTGTCTGGTATCTCTTTCATAATTATATCAGTTCGATCCGGATCATCTTCAACTAATTCTACTGGACTGACATTAGTAACACTTTGTATTTGGTTTTTTTTTTCTTCCTTTTTTTGTATTTGGTTTTTGATACACTACAAGATGTGTCAGTTCCATATATAGAAATATATTATTTTAGAGTGGTTACGGTAATCTGCGGTTTTCTGATTTTCCAATCTGCGGTTTTTAAGATAGTCAATGAAGTTAATCCACCAATAACCACAAATTAGGGGGAAACCGCAGATTACCACCGTAACCACTGTAAACCAAGATTTTAAACTAAAATGTTTTACTGGACTACGGATAAAGTGACCAAGCGATGGAGACGTGTACTAGTAGGACCATGAGACAGATGTACCGATCAGATTGTCAAAACCAAAAAGGGTAGGTGCCCTAAAAAACCTCAGTGAGGAAAAAGCCAACCGTTGATGATTACCGTATTGTTATAAAAATAAAATAAAAAACCAGTGGGAAAAAGAATACAACACAGCAATCAACCTCTTGATACACACAAAGTAATATGTCCATTAAATGAAAAAAAAAGAAGAGATCATGTTAGATAAATAGAGAATAATAAAGAACCACCATTACTATAAACTTTATACATACATTTGAAGCATATTACGTGCTAGCCATCACAGATTTGGTATAGAATAGAATTGACAAACTTGCAGAAATAAGGAATAAAGGTATCCTTTTGAATATTAACGTCGGTATAAGGGAAAAATATGCATATCACCAAGATTTATAGCAATAAATCATTATGAACTTGAAACTGATATTGAACAAGAAGCAGTAATGAGCAATAAAGAGCCACCAAATACTTTCAAAATAGATAAGCTGGAAATCAAACCCATTCTTGAAGAAATCTATTGACCACCAACTTCAACTAGCTTCCTATATTAAATAAAAAAAAGAGGTGAGATATCCGAATTGTATAATATAATGAAGAAAAAAATTTAAAAATAAACGTTAATAAGTATCCTTTTTTGAAAGTTATTATTTTACAATGACAAAAAAAAATGAAGAAATGAAAATAAAAAGGAAAGCAAACAAACGTTTATATACACTTATTTTTTAAAAAAAAAATCATAAGATAAAACCTGTGATAAATACAATGAACAAGTTTTGAAGCAGAAATGATGCTAACTACCCCTTTATCAATTGTACCAATAGAAAAAACTACTTTTGTTGCTTACCCCTTTTGGTTTTTATTATTACAAGACTTTACAGAAGCAATAGCATTAGTATCATTGTCGGTACTAGGTTTATGATGTTTTTTATCTCTTTTAAAATGATTCCACGCGAATAATAAGACAAAATATGATAAAAATAAAGCCATTCTCCAAAAAGGTACAATATTATACATCACCAAACAGTGTTTATCTTTTTTTAAGCTGATAATTTCAAGCTTATAAGAAGTATTGTACTTGTACGGCAATTGTTGTGTCACCAACACGAGATCCTTGCTTTTTACAAATAACAAATATCAATTGATTAAATACAAAAAGGTGTTCCAGAACAACCATTTTAAAAGCTATCCCTTTCATATTCATTGGATTACTAATCGATATAATGTGTAAATTAATCAAACTTTTAGCAAAAACA
>VCJA01004627.1:36379-46731 GCA_024139275.1 Backusella macrospora
AAATAAACAGTGTATACTTGGTGATCCTTAGAAGAATATTAATCGAAAAAATTACTATAGAAAAAAAAAGAGGAGACAGTTATTGAATATTTTCTTCTGTGTATACTTATGCTTTTTAAATATAAACACATTAAACACGAACTATAAAAGTTGTATTTATGAAATTTAGGTGCCTATTCTATCTCAGACGTCAAGCTCATCAATTTATTTTAAAATTCAGCCAATGCCCGATCAAGGTATCCTTTCTCGTTTATTTTATAGCTCATTAAGTTTTATAAATGTAAATGACTTGATACATGTTTATCCGAGGAAACAGCTTAAATAAAGCATTAATATATTAAATTGTGAAAAATGCGAGAAGAAAACTAAACTTTATGTTTAGATGGTATATGCTTCTACGAGATGGCCATCTGGAACATATTGGTAATAAAAACAGGACTGTAATTTGAGACAAAAAAAAAATATTGCTGGAATTAACTCCTCTATTTTTTTCGACGTTCTTTTTTCCCTTTTCTCCTTTTCTCTGTTTTCACTTTAAAGATCATAAAATGACAACACTGTGTGCTGCTTTAAGAGATTTGTTATTAAATATATTAGCTATTATTGTACAATTTATTTGTCTGCCGTTTTCTATTTGGGCCTGCGTTAAGACATTTTTCTGCTGTTCTTTATATCCTAAAAAGTCACCATATGTTCCAAAGGTAGTTGCTATCACTGGCGCAAAGTAAGAAAACAATTGTGAATATACGTACCTCTGTTGGTATTGATATGTATTTTTTCTTCTATTTTTTTTTGAGGATAGTTCTGGTATAGGTGAAGGTATTTCTCGTGCTTATGCAAAAGATAAGGTTTCTTTGGTTTTGTTAGCTCGTAATATAGGTATAGTAATAGAATATCAAAGAGGACATATAAGGTTATTCTAAAGTAGTATTGCCTTGGTTTTTTGTTTTTAAGAACGTTTGGAAAAGGTCGCGGATGTTTGTAAAGAACTTGGTTCTCCAGATGTCAAAATTGTACAAATGGATGTTGCTGATACAAAGGCTTTGTCTGAATTCCTGGATGAAAAGACTATTGAGTGGGGTATTGATTTATTTATTGCCAATGCTGGAATTGCGTCTGTACCAGACACCCCACTTTTGGATAGATCTGAGAAAATTTTGCAAATTAATACTTTAGGTGCTATTGCTGGTATTAATGCGACCTTCAAAGCAATGAAGAAGCGTGGACGTGGTGGTCAAATTGCTGTCGTTTCCTCCGTCTTGGGTTTCTATAACCCTGCCACATTACTAGGTTATGGTGCATCCAAAGCAGCTGTCATGTCTTATTGTCGCGATCTCCGTACACTTGGAAAGTTTGATAACATTCACATTAGTACAATCGCTCCAGGTTATATTCAGACACCTATGACTGGTGCTCTCTCGAAGGTACCCAGCGTTTTTTATCTCACTCCTGATAAGTTGGGTGAAATTATTAAATATGGACTTGAAAATGATATTGCATTGATCTCCGCTCCTCTTCACCAATTCTTTATGTTTGCTCTTTTCTCTGTACTACCTCCATCTGTCAAGTACTCTCTTAGTGAATTCCTCTTCAAGTACATTGATGGTAATCTCTATAGAAAGAAGGATACGAAAGCCAACTAAAACATCATATATTGCTATATCTTTATCATTCGTTATATAAACTATCTAATAGTAACAAAAAGAGAAGTAAATATATAAAAAGAAAAAGAAAATATATTACATTTATATTCTATTTTATTTTCTCTTTTTCTCTAGTTTTTTTTTGATTATTTTTATAACATGAAAAAAAAATAGAGAGAGATTGAACATTATGTTCAACTGATTCTATATATACATTTAAAGAATATTGACGGGTGTAGGTTATAAAAGGTATAAACCAGATAAGGATCATCCTACCTTTACCTTTTTTAGATAAAGGAGGTAGAAGGGGGGAAATAAAAAATAATTTGAAAATGAGGGGAAAAGCGAAAATATGCTTCTTTTTTAAAATTGTTTATAGAAAGACCCGCAATCTTGTATTTTTATCAGGGTGGAGGAGAGACGCGAGTAGAATTAGGGCTGGTATTAGTTGGAGTTCCATTCGCAGTGGGTGCGGAAGACTTTTTTCCTTTGAGCATATTTTTCAATGCACGTAGAGCAAAGACAGTAAGACCGATACCTGCCCAATCTTCATCGTGTAGGTCTCTAAGGTCACCTACAGTCATGATATCCTGATTTTTTAATTTGTTGGCCCACTCATGTGCTTTATCGGGACCACGATGACTTGCAATGGCGCAGTCACGAACAAACACATCAATGTCAGTGTCATCTTTATATTCTAAAAACAAGAGTCAACATATTATTCACCGACATTTAAGAATTCTCACTAATCTCACCTTCGAGAATACGTGACATAAGTGCCTCTCGAGTAATTGTAGCAGTGAATGGAGGTGATACTGTTTCATATAGTTCCAATTTTTTTGAGGGCTCGCTTTTATAACTACCAGTACTGGTCGAAGAGACTGCGCTTAAAGGTGCATCATTATGAACAAGTCGAGTTGTTTCTGAACGTTTTAATCGCGACGTATCGATTTTCAAATCACTGTCGAATCGAGGATTTCTGGATGATTCATTCTGGAGAAAATGATCCAAAGAAGGTGATGTCAAGTGCTGATTTTCTTTTAACTCACGAAGTGTACGTACAGCATCCCTATATCTACTCTCTGCTGCCCATGCTCGACTTTCATACCCATCACATCTCAATTCTACTTCTAACACATGTTCTGCAGTGCGATCTAATTCTGCTCTTGTCTTTTCCAATTCAGAACGAATATCACTTTCTCTTCTCCAAACAGATTCCTTTGTTAAGTCATCTTGATCATTCTCAACTGCAGGTTTTACAATGTCTCTTAATATACGATTGATTTCCTTTGTTATGTGATGCTGATATCTCTCCGGGAGAACCTGTTCTTCAATCTTTGAAATGTTATAGTATTATAAATGATTATTAATTATTGTTGTATTGGTAGCCGAAATAATAAGACAAATACCCAAAAATAGTTAGAATCAGCAATTTAACTATTTAATTGATTGTAGTACTTACCATTTCACGAACAACTTGTTCGGCAGTATCATTTTCAACATTAAAGTCAAACTTTACAGATAGCTTATCCATTCCCTTAAACACAACTTGAAGTGTAAGGTAAACATGTGTGGGATCTGTTGTAAGCAAAACAACATCGGGTTCAACTGCAAGAAATGTATGCTCCAATATTTCTTGAGCTGACATTCTGTATTCAATTTGGAGTACATGATATGTTGTTAATTTTGTGCATTTATATAATTATGGCTTTCATCTCTTGAAAATAGTACCTTTCATCTTCATCGCCTAAACAGTTTTCAATGATTTGACGTACTTCTTCATTCATTACTTCCTGAAGACTAGCGGGTTTCACACCCTAAATTAGCATGTTAATAAACAGATAAAAAACTAACTGGTTATATTAAATAAGTAGCTAGCTATTAGCTATGAGTTATCAAACACTTACAGATGAAACTTTTTTATAGATTTGAGCAGCATTTTTGCATTCGCCGTATGGATAATCACCAGTGACCATTTCTAATAAGCACATACCAAAAGCATAAATGTCAACCTTCTCATTGTAACCCTCTTCTTCGTACATTTCAGGTGCCATGAACTCGGGAGTGCCAATGATAGTGTATTTCTTTCCCATCTTCATTTCAGCGGTACCCATATCACCAATCTTTACTTCACCATGCGCACCATTGATAAAAATATTGTCACATTTGATGTCTCTGTGAATAATAGGTGGGTTATAATCATGAAGGTAGGCCAAGCCCTTAAGGATCTGGCGAGACCAGCGTTTTACAATTTTGATGTTAGGTAAACTCAACTTGCGTATATACTCACGCAAAGTACCCGAAGTCATCAATTCTGTAATAAAGACAAATTCGTCTTTCTGATACCAAGCGTCGTGAAATGCAATGATGTTTGGGTGGCGAACTGATTTTAGAATTTCGATCTCGTGTTCCATCTCTTTGTTGTCAATAGATTTAGTTGCCTGCATTGTATTCCAGGCGACTTCGTAACCTTCTTCACGATCGATAGCCTTGTAAACAATTTTATAAGCACCTTTGCCGAGCAAAGTATTGAGACGAACGTAACGCTCGTTTGGTGACACTTGCACCACCTTTTCAATGTCATGTGAACGCGACTGATCAATAATCTCGTTGGCGTGGGCCATGGACAAACCACCTGAACGACGTAGTTGAAAGGAAGTTTTGTTTTTTACATTAAAAAGGCTTTGTTCGTCTAGTTCTTTTGTGTAATAAGAGCGTTCCAGTGGTTCGTCATCGAACCCACCGATTTCGTCTTCGAAGGTAACAGACTGATTCTGAGAATCTGACATTTATTCCAAGAAATATCTTCCAACCAAAAAAGGCAGAAGAGAAAAGTGGGTTTATAGAACAGGTTTCCAGAGAATTTTTGTTAGAATATACAGTTATGAATCAGTTCTATTGTTAAAAAGACAAAAAAATTCTAAAGAAAAAAAAAATAAGACTGGAAGCCTATTGGATGCGACGATGTTGAGTTGAGCCACTTGCTGTATTTGAATTCAGTTTAAAGGAAATATACTTGAATCAGTCACAATAAGGCGATTCAGTTAAAAAAAATGGGTCAAAGGGGTCACTAATCCCTTAAAAGAAATGAATCACACTTGCATTTCACCAAGTAATATCTAGAATACAAAGTATCACATTAAAAATAAAGCTTAGTAGATATCATACATGTGTATTTATTTTTAGAAAATACAGGCTTACGTAGGCATAGGTCGTTTTATTGCTATTGCTTATACCAGCATGAATAGAGAAGCTAGTTGAATATATATCAGAACCTAAAAAATATCAACAGTATTATACAGTACAATTCATAAGTAAGTAGTGTTTTCTTTGATTCAATTTATTTTTAACCCATTACTATTTTTCATGTCTGTTGCATATTTCTTACACATCTGTCATGTGTAATATAATATGTATTACATATTCTGTTATTTCTATGCTGGAAATAAATATATAGTCAAGCACACTTACAACAAAATTGTTAAAGACTGCCCAAGCTTCTTTATTATCTCCAGAAAATCATCATAGCAACAATCCTGAATACCCAAAGTAAGAGCAATCATATAAATGTCGAGAAGCCGTGATATTTTACAAATATCTTTTTCAGGTACTATTTACACTTTAAAAACGGTAAAGGTTTTTTCTATTGTCTACAGTAAAAGCAAAAGCTATAGCCACTACGTATATTAAGATATAATAATCTTAATAACAAATCCGGTAATGTTAAAGAGATAATAATAGTTTATTATTATACAAAAAAGTGATTAATCCATATAAGTATGGTCATAACTAGAAACGACTGGCCAAAAAATAAAGTGTATATGTATTTTAATCAATATATAAAGTCTGCCAAAGTTTTGTTTAGTAGAAGAATAAAAAAATATAACAACTTTCTATAAATGTTATCATGGGTAATAAAACTATTAAAGTAAGAGTATATTCCTATAGTATTCAAAACTTCAAATTGATGACTTTATTTATCTTCGCCTTAATTCTAGTTTTTTTTCATCAATTTCTCTTTCTCGAAATAAAAAGTTTCTGATAATAATTCGAATTTTATTATTTCTTTTTGGATATAACAAATGCTTTTCTTTTTATTATTTGGAAAAACTCTCAAAAAACACCAACCCATCAGCTAAATACTTCACAAAGTCTTTACTGTATAATTATATCTAAAGAATATTACAGCTTATTCTTAGCCGTTTCATTATGATAAAAGCCATCATGTAGCACTTGAACTTAACTGAATAGAAAAAATCACTTTATATGTTTAATACGGGATTTAATAAAATATCTAATACTAGCTATTTAATAAAATATAGATAAGAATTCTTTATATAAAGTGCTAAAAGCTTATGTGCAACCATTGTTGTTAGTATAAAAATAATATGCTGCAGATCTTCACGTGAGTGTTTCGTTCGATCATTAGAAATACTATCATTTAAAAAGCAACAATTGTTTTTATCTATCTTATTTAACTATATCTAATCCAAATGCTGATATATATCATTCAACTCAATATGAAGTATTGTATGCTCTTATTATCTTTTACATTATAATATTCCTTTATTTGTAAATATACTTGACAAGTAATTAAGTAATATGATCAATACAAACGTCTGCTAAGCAAAGTGATGTACATCAAAACAGCACATGGCTATATTACATTTGACAAGTTTCTATTCTTATTTTTTAAGTGTACATGTTTATCAGTTTTATAATAGTTATAATATTTTCCCCTTATTTTTATTAAAATTATTACTACTATTCAATTCGATTCACATTAAATATTTTTACAATAAATCAAAAAAAAAATAACATCATTTGATCTCCTTATCGTGTGCGTGTGTAGGCAGGTGCGTAGTTATCATTCTTTGTGGTTGGTCTTCTTTTTTCCCAAACAAATTATACTCTTTACTACGTACCACTCCCGTGATGCTGGTTTCGCAAAAAGCTGTTTTTAGAAACGACCGCTCGAATATGGTCACATGCTGAGTAAATCCAACATGAACAAAAAAAAAAAGCATAGTTTGCTTTTCATTTCTTCTTTTCTCTTTTTGAAAAAACAATCATACTCTGTTTATCCACTTCTTTTTTTCTTTAAGGAAATCCAAAATAGTCAAACAAACAAAGGGACCAAACATTACGTTTATTTCTATTTGTGAAATTTGCGGATAAAAAATAAAAAAAGAGTATAAAATAAGTTTTTTTCTTTAAAAAAAACAAGGTTTTCTGATCTGTTTTGGATCTTTATTGGTTTTATTTTATTCGTGTCTGACGGTCCTTCCAAGGTCTAAATTTGCACCACTAGTCTAATAGTCTACCTGCCTATACAGTTTATATTTTTTTTATACGCATTAGTAACCTTAAAAATATGACGTTGATCACTGTGAATATAATACCAGAAGTGGACATTATCAATTTATTCGATGAAGAATATACAGCCCCAACGGAAACTTTTACTTTAAATGGGGTGATAGAAGTGATTGCCGAACGACCAGTTCACATAAGACAACTAAACTTACAGTTCAAGGGGCGTGTCAAAAGTATTGTATCATTTTCAGATTTTATTCAAGAGTCCACGCAAATGAATACAAGTTATGAGATCCCCTTGAAACGATGGAACACTCTGGAATACACTGAATCAAATGTTTTACAATGGGTATCTCGCAAAGCTTTGGGTTACTCATATGCGTATTTAGATTTGATTCGCCAAAGGAAGGCTATTCTAGACGAGACAGTGCTCTTACCAGCTGGAAAGAGCATATTTCCTTTTTCAATAGATATATGCGATGCTCACCGTTTACCCCCTTCTGTTATTTTACCTCAGCACAAGATTTTATATCAACTTTCTGCTAAAATCAAGCTAGCATCATTCAGTGAAAAATTTAAAGTGTCATACTGGAATGCCCGTGTGAGTTCTCAGCAGAATAAAAATTCTCAAGAACCATCCTCAGCACAACTACAATCACAGTCACGGCCGTCATTATCGCCACCTCCTTCCTCTGACCAAAATAATAATATCCTCTCACCGCCCTTAGCATTTTTAGCTTTAAATGAAGAACTTCAAGATGATTATTTTGATCCCATAGACCCTAGTATTATGGATAGCGTTGAACTGGATGATAGGGATATTATATTTACACAATTGTCCAGAAGCAGTAAACAGGAAAATCTGGGCTGCTCTAGATTAATACAGGTGTGTCGACATTCATATCCATCCGTGTTATTACTTGGCTCACTGCACCGTGTTCGCTACCGTGGAGTACGCCAGAAATGCGTAAAATACCAAGTGAGTATGCCGAAGTTTGCCTGTCTCCAACTTCCTGTCTTCAAGTTCGATTGTAAATTTGAATATTTAGTGGATGATGCGAAGATAAAAAAAGTGATGTATTTTATAGAACAAACAGAAACATATCCGTACGTTCGATATATAGATATAATAACATATAAAAATAAAATAAAAGATAGGCAAATGTATGCATGGATGTTCATTCTTTTCTTATATTTCTAGACTACGAGCAGGTGACTTTAAGGGTATGATGAGTCATCTTGGTGATATGTTAATACCACGTTTGCGTAAATATTCAAGTAAGTTGGCCATTTTTATATTAAAACAAGTTCATCATTTAATTGATTTTTTGGTCTGTTTTCTCAAATAAGTGACTGAAAAGACACTTGATGAATATGAAAATGGACAAAGCGCAGGTAAGAAGTGCAAAGAGAAAAATTAATCACTTGTTTCATATATATTAATACATATACAATTTCTTTTCTTGTTTTTCTTTCTATAGGTTTTTCTGTATCACTAAATTTGCCACACATTTCACAAGACCTCGATGCTAGGACTTTGTCCATTAAGCACAAACTAAGACTCTATATTTATTTTACAGAGGTGAAACACAAGACGATGTCTCTCAGCTTTCCTTTGTTCGTCGGTACCGTGCCTAAAGCAGGTACATCGTCACTAAATCCAGATCTATCATATCCCTACTTTGATCAGGCTTTTTTATCGCAAGAAGATGCTAATTCAAGCGAAGATGAATTGCACAAATTACCTAGTTATCAGGAAGCTATGCACGAAGGTGCTCCACCATCACCTTTTCTAGAAGATAATATCTAATTTCTATGTATTTATTAAAATTTACCCTCCCTTCCATTTCATTTACTTAAAAATTATAGTAATATAAAAACCAATCCGTATACTTATATATATATCCTATTTATCTATATAACTTTACATTATATATACATATATATTTTCATGAAATAAATCATTCTCTTATTTTTTATTTTTTATTTCATATTTCAAAAAGGAAAAAGGAGGTGATCTTAATTATTTTTTTCTATTGAATGGTAAATAGTAAACTACAATTTATTACTATTCTTATTATCAATACTATGGTTTTTATAGTGTATAACTCTTGCTTATACAAAAGGACAAGAAGAATAGATTTGTCCGCGTGATAAAAAAAACTATTCGGAATTTTGATTTAAAGTAATAGCCCCTTATAAAAAGTATACCATCCTTGATTTCAGTTTGATGACTGCCTTTATGTGCATCCCCTATGGCTTGGAAATATAGTTACAAAATTACCCAACAAAATCAAAAAAACATATATATTATCGTCTTTGGTTATTTATATCACTCTATTAATTTTTTTATGATTTCTTATGATTATACAACATTAGGTTTAAAACAGCCAGTAAAAACAAAGATTGTGAGAGAAAATACTAACAAGAAATTGTTAAAAAAATCTTGAGCTCTGTGCATTACTTAAAAAGGGCTTACAAAAATAAAAATAAAAATAAAAGTAAGCTAGTCCTTGATTGCCTTTTTTTTTAGACGACACTACAAGAGTAATTCCTCATACTCAAAACTTGCTACTTTTGATGCATCTACCATAACTAACATAGATACCTTTACAAAATCAGATAAAAAGGATAATTGTATTCATGACGATGGTAATGATGATGATGATCTCCCAGTTAAATTTTTCAAAAAAAAAAAACGAGTTCAACCAACTTCCTTAGTATATATCTTCTTTTTTTTACTTTAATATACAATTCTTAGTACTGTTTATTTCAAGAAATTGAGAAAAAAAATTCAAATTATTGAGAAAAATTCAAATTATTTTGAGAAATAAAAAGGAATTAATGAGAAAGAATGATAGAATTATTTAGAAAAGCAAGGGGATCAAGCAAAAAAGAAAAGGGGGGGGGGGAGCAATGAGTTGCATGTAAAAACAGAGCGAGTAAGAAAGAGCCACTATGAACACAAGTATTATCAAATGGGATCAATGAAGCTGTATCAGAACATAAGTAAATAGTATAAAAGATGGAGAAAGGTATTAGCGTATAAACGTTCAAAGTAGTTATCAAATACAAATTTGGCTTGCGTGTACTTGCGTGTACTTGCGTCGCTAAGTTCGACTATGGTAAAGGACGGCGATAACCGACCATAACGTTACCAATTTCTTTTTAATAAAACATATAGTCTTTTTTTAAAAAACAAAATGTGAAGTTTTATGGTAATCACAGAGTCAGAAGCAGACAAAACAGAAGGAGATTCGAATTCCCAAGTTGAAGTATCTAATCACACTTTAAGAGTCCTATTTTGACGCATATCTTTATATGCTATGCTATGCTATACTATACATAACGAGCTGTTTCGTTTATTTTTCTTACTCCTGGTGATCTTCTCATTAA
>VCJA01004632.1:16195-34489 GCA_024139275.1 Backusella macrospora
TCTCTGTCATTGTATTTAAAAGCCTTCCAGCAAGCCCAAAACTATCTTTCTTCGCAAGAGATACTTTACCATCTTCCCCAATAGCGAATATGGAATCGGAAAACGATAACACAAGTTTTCAAAGCAAAATAGAATATTCAATGGTATAATTCAAGGCTTCTTCAATTGTATTATATAATATTTTTGTTACATGATTTCTAATATTCTGGCAACTGAGATCTAATTATAGCATTAAAGCTAGCACTACATGTTCTGACTGTTTCTTACTCTATTAAAACACTACTTCCTAGTTCTTCAGGCTCTAAATGAAGGTTTGAATATTCTATTTCATCGCCTGCTTTTTCTGTAGTAGTTACAACTCCTCTTTCTAATCTATCTGTATTAGACTCCTTTTAAAGTAAAGCATTTATGTCGTTATTACTGTTTTTACAATACTTTAGGACACAATCGGCAGTTAAATTCATCCTCTAATTTCAGCATGGTTTTTCTATCTTTATCTGTATCAGTCCCTTTCTTCTTAGAAGGTCCTTGATCTTATGAACCTATGAACTTACCAGGTCCTCTGGCCTCAAATTTTCCAAGGTAAGACCTTACTAATACTTGTTTGATTTTCAACGAAAGCCTGCCTTTGCGTCTTTTTCGACGTCCCATTATGTAAGATAATCAAAGTTAAAAGAAAGGGGAAAAAACAAAGACAAAGAAGAAGAAGAAGAAGAAGAAATAAAATATATATGGAATTTTTTTGACAACATTTAGAATAAATTACTTAAGTAAAGTCGCGCAGAAAAAAAATGGCATAGTTGCTCCGCTTTTTTAAACAGATACTGTAATTAGATATTTGATAAATTGTAAGTTTTGATATTCTAGTATATAAGTTATCAAAATAAATCGCATGAGAAAGATTTGTTCTAGACAAGAATCTTTATTCATGTATCAATCAAGTATATGTGACATATTGTTGTATTAATACGATCCAATCATTTCTTACCAGCATCGTATGTCTTTGCGAACTATCTATTCTTAGTAAAACCTTGATATATGCTATATTTAACTGGAATTTTTAAATTTGAAATATTGGAATCCACGCAATGTATCAAAAAGTGGAAGAAGTTACAGTCTGAATTTATTGAGGCTCGTTCATCTTCACTATAATAGATGCAAGAAAAAATAAATAGATAATACAGAAATCAACAAGTGAAGATGAGAATCCAATTATTCAAGTTTTTGTCCACTACTGGACTTTTCTTATATATAAAAAAAAAGATTTATTTTGGGTCCCCTCTTATTTACCTAAATATTTGTTAAAGGATAGATAAGACATAAGTAAATCTATTTGTAAGGTTTATTAAAATATATTTTAATTTGAAGCTTTAAGTTTATTAATTCTTATCATAAAATTTCATATCATTCTCTCAAAAGCATGCTTTGAGAGAGTTTGATCGATACGTAAAATGAGCAAAGTAGCTACGATTAGATAGAAAAATAGTACCATTGTGACCATTATCGACTTTCTAATGGTTTTATCTTTCTTCATTTAAAAAAAAATCATCTTCAATCTATTTTATATCAATAACAACAATAAAAGAGCTGAATAATGATTAGCTCATACATTATTCTGAAAAAAACCAGTCAGGTCTTAGCCTACTCACTTGAAGGATACATTTTCATGGCATAATGCGCAGCTAAGACTAACTCTATTTGCATGAAAACCCTTTTTTTTACTGCTGTATCAACTCCCGTTTTCTGATTACAAAACAAATCTCCCACTCCGATTACCTTTTATATTCCTCGTGATGTCTGTGACTTCGGGTAAATGAACTCCTCTATAAAGAGTTTTGTAAACCTAAAGGTTCATATAGTAAAAAATATAGTTTCTTATTTTTTATATTATAATACTAATGATTATCTCTATTCCTAACATTTTTGTAGCATTTATCAAAAAACTTTGTATCGAGTATCTTGGAAAACACTGTTCCAGCAGAAGATAAAGAAAGTATGATAACTACAAAGAGAGTTTCTAACAAAACAATTTAATTAGATTTGCATCGCGTGAACCTTTATTAATTTTTTTCTTAAAAAAAATACAAACTGTTTATCATGTGTTTACAGCACTATAAGCATTCTACAGTCTCTTTTAAGGATGTAAAGTTTTTATCTATGTATGCATACATTGTCTTTGGTGGAATTTAGAATATTCTATTGTTATAGTTGGTGTTCAGAAAAGCATGGTTTGGCTTGGCTTCATTTGCTCTTAGTACCAAGATTTAAAATTTTCTAATTTTTGTTACTATTATTATCTCTAACTATCACTAATATGGCCTTGGTTGTAAGTGTCAACAATTCTACTAGACATGTCTTCTTTTATCGCCATACATTTTCGTTCAAGGTTTTCCTTTATCAAAGCCCAAATATGCTATCTAGAAGAATAAATAATATTGTATTCGAAAGGATGAGATTTGGTTTTTGGAGCTCTCTCTCTCTCTCTCTCTCTTTTTTTTTTTTCTTCTTTTTTTTTCCCCATTATTAGGTCCTCCCCAAAAATTTTTTTAGGAGCAGCCATGATAAGGTTTTGTTCAAGTGGTTCTTCCTTTTCAGAAAGTAACTTTCTTAATTTGAAGAGAAAAATCACTACAATGTACTCCTTAAATAGTAATAATAATGATAATAAAACTCTAATTTATTTTACTATATTTTCATTATTATTATTAAGGAAAAGGCATGTGTACATCAAGTCAAAGTGTGTGATTTTTGAAAGGAGAAGAATGGATAACTGTATTTTTGTACACATGTTTACAAAAAATAAAATAAATTAAGAATCCAAATCATTGTATTTTTCCTATTATGAATTAAATAAAATAAAATGTAGTGATATTAAAAGTTTAAATTGAACGTCGTTCTTTCATATATTAAGGTCTATATAAAATAAATAAACGAGGGTCCAATTCATTTATTTTGTTTATCTCTTTTTCTCATTGAAATATATTCCTATTTATACTGTTATTATTTATTATATATCATTGTAAGTGTTACTCAACTAATTCTATATGACTACAGCACCACGTTCAGGTTGGTTATCAAAGCTATCAAATAATAAAGCGTTTGGCTCAAGATGGAAATCTCGATTTTTTGTATTACTTGATTCTGAAATGAGATACTATAAAGACGAAGTAAGTTTATATACGAAGTGATATATACAATGTCATACTAATTCACTCCGTTTTAAGCATTCAGACACTGCCTCGAGTACGATTAATTTGAGAGAAATAGCGAATGTATCAATTCTATCTGACAACTTCTTTCAACTTGAACCAAAAAACAAGTCAAAGGCATGGGCATTAAGGTGTCAATCAGAATATGAGTTGGATGATTGGGTGCATGCTATTCATTTCCGATTATCTAAGCTAAAGCAGCCATTATCTAGAAGACGAGGAATGATATTATCGCCTTCTGAGATTTTATCACCAATATTTGATGGTACAACTAGTGTTTATCCTTCTATCTTTGTTTCTAATACTAAAGTGAGTATATAATTTAAATAGAAATGTAAAAATATTTTATTATATACAGAGATACTTACACCTTTTTTGTCTATTCTCTCTTTTTTTCAGCTGGAAATATTGTAATTTTTAATTAATCGAAGAAGAAAAAAAGACTGTGATATGTATTATATGTATTACTTTAATAATATTTAGTACTGTCCTCGAAGATAGAAACATAATTCACTTATTTTATAGAAACATATTAGCGGCCTCATTATCGCGTAAATAATAATAATAATAATAATAATAATAATAGTAGTAATAGTAGTGATAGTAATAATAACCAGCACAGTAAAGATAATAAATTCATTTTCAGAAGGACAATATTGCCTTTTTCGTGATTTATTATGAAATTTAAAAGGGTTGTCACACATCACAGTCCATGTTGACTTTGACTTTTGACTTTACTTTCCCCCCCCCCCTCTTCTTTCTTCTTATCTTCATAATGGACCAAGAAACTGCAAATAAGTTATTTGATATAGGGGGATTCTTGTTATTTCTAGAAGCACCACCCAATTTAGAATTTGGTATCGACTACAATGCTTGGACTGTCGGACCTTTGTTTAAGGGCGTAAAGTTGATACCTCCAGGCTTACACTTTATTTACTTTTCGCAAGTATATCACTTCTTAGTGTTCTATAACATGTAAAAACTTATACACTTTTTATTTAGAACTACAAGTAAAGAAGGTGTACAGGGTATACGCACTGGTTTCTTTCATTTCTTTGAATCTAAAGAGGTGAGTAAAAAAAGAAAATAAATAATGGTTTTCTTCTTGTAATGAGTGAAATATAAATTCAAATAAAATAAATAAATAAAAGGTACTTGTAAGAGAATGGAATCCTCAAATTGAAGACTTGCGTGACTCGACTGACATCGATCCTTTACAAGTGGAAAGGCTTGCTTCAAGTAAAAATGGAAAATTCAAATGTTGAATTATAGACATGAGCTAAATGACACATTTAAAGATATTCGTGATTTTGATAGAAATATGGGGCCTTATCCACTTGATCCTCCCATTTACTACCAACGTTGGAAGATATTGACAAGCTACATTACCAATGGATTAATTCGACGCATTTTACCTAATAATGGCAAAGTCAGTCATTTACCTGAAAAGTCAGCAGAAGGAAAAGAGCTTGAAAAGGAAGAGGATATAGACTTCACAAGTTTTGATCTTCGAAAGTCTTTCCCGCCAGGTGCAACGGGTATGGATGTCACACGTTGGAGTTTGGATAAATCATGGCTTGCGCAAGATCTGTTAAAGCGAGTTTACCATGACGGTAAAGAAAAAAAATAGAAATGAAATGAATGGGTGAATGAGTGGTAAAAAAGAAAAGAGAAACTGATTTTGAAGAAAATCAAAAATCATATTTTAGATTACAAGGTATTGTTGGGTGAGTTACAACTTTCTTTTGTTTGTCTTTTGATGGCACAAAATTTTTCAGGTTTTCAACAATGGAAAAAGCTTGTGCAGCTTTTATGTTCATGTAGCGATTTGGTGCAAGAAAAGCCAAATATATTTTTAGATTTTATGGGTAAAAAGAAAAGAAAAAGTCGTGGTTTTTACAAGTGTATGTACTGACAACACCAGCGATGAATTAGATGTGCTACAGGGTCAACTTGAGGAATGTCCTGATGATTTCTTCCGTGATATATTACTAGAAAATAACTTTACAAGCGTCATGTTAAAGACATTGGGACAGAATATAAAAGATAATTCAGAAACACTGGTTATTCGTTTTGAACGGTTAAAGAAGTTTATTATGGGTAAATTCAACTGGGATATACCACAAAAAAACAATGATGATGAAGATGAGGAAGAGGATGAAGATGATGCACCTGTTGTTGTCGAGTTATAATTTATAAGCAGCTAATAGCTCTACACATGTACGGGCATCTTCAAGAGAGTCGTGACCATCTGAACCTGTTTGAATAAACTTTTTTAAATATCGTGATGCTAATTGACGAAGGCTATTTCGAAAAGGCAAACCAGCAGAATGGGGATAAAGCTATATAGAATTTTTATATATATATTATTATTACTGATTTGATTTTAATCATCTTAATTACTTACTGCTGCCGTATCTATAATCTTTGTATGAATAATTCTTAATGCATTCATATCATTTTCTAATCCATGACCCAATAAAATTGTATTCTCATCGATATGTTTAAACAATTCACTTCGAAGACTCACAAGATCATGTTTAGCACCCTCAAGCGTATTGATACCACTATACGCACTGTTCAAATCAATAATCATATTCATGGGTAATGCAAGCTCATCCACCAACACATTCATCTTTTCATCTACTGCAGTTAATCGGATCAATTCCATGCCACCTGTCGTATAACCCATTTCACAATCCAAAGCAACCAACTGACATTTTGATTTGGATGGATTTACTGCTGGTGCCTTTAAAAACGGTATCTTTATATGCATCACATTCAAATCCGTGTCCTTATAAACGTGCGCTCCCTTAGTACATCCTTTACTGCCACTAGCTTCATTACAACAAGGATGTAGTCTTTGCTTTTCACCAAATCGCTTTGTCATAGCCAATCTCAGTGGATGATAGCTACATGAAACCGTATCTTGGTTATCTAATATGTCTTTGATAATGTATTTTGATTTACATCGATCACAGTTATGTTCCTCTCCCACATTTGCAATTTTTGGTGTGGCGGTACTTGAGAAAATATCAGGAAGTGGGTATTCAAGTTGCTTTAGCATATCTAGTGAACATATACACTTCTCTGCTTTTTCTTTAAGTTCTATCGAGGCATCCTTTATTGTAGTAGGATCTACCCACTCACCATCCAGCCCAACGTCATTCTTACCGGCACTGACAGGTCGCCTTTTAAGATGAAGAAGTGTGCTTGTTGCCAATTGTTTATAGCCTGCTACGTTGGTTATTTTACTTAGGATATCTTCTTCTTGCATCTTTGCATGTTCAGTTGCTAATTCCGGTCGTTGGATTGGTTTATAAATACGTTCAAATTGCTCATATATCTTATTTACTATAGTCTTTGATGTATATCTCCATATATTAATTTACACTTGGTTTATTGTATTATGGTATTGATATATAACTAACCTGTCTCACTTGGAGTGAAATTACATTACGAGCATTAGGTGCGATGAGGGGTGGACCAGTTGCTTTGAACTATAAGATATAAAAGTAATATTGAGATGACATACATAAAATAAATAAATCAAAAAAAAAGGGGATGGTTTTACTGTAGCTTTATGAGCAATGCGTTGCTTTGATTGTGTTAATTCGATTTGATCCTTTTGACCAATAGTAGAGGTGGCAGGTCTATTTCTCTTTTCAATTATAGATTGTTGTTTCGCTGCTGCTGCTGAAGAAGAAGAAGAAGTCGGTATCTTATTAGATGAAACATTTTTTTTAGATCGATCTTCTTGTTGTTTTATTAAAGGACGTGTTTTTTTCTTTAAAAGTTCTTCTTCCTCTTCTCTTTTACGTTTACTGATCAGCTCAGGTTTTCTAAGTTGTTGTTGTGGTGATGGTCTTGGTGGCTGGATTGTATGTGAGAAGAAACATGGGTTTCTATTACATGAAGGATAAAGAGGACAAGCTAATGGCTTGAATAGTCCAAGTGAAGGTAACATATATTTCTTTATTTTACGAAAGAGAAACTTCACTTTTACTTGGCTTATAATGCGTGTGCCTATGATAGCTACAGTTGACCAATCAAAACGATGGATTAAAAATTTAAAAAGATGCAAATTTTTTCTGAAAGTCATCTCCTCACCAGTCTTCATTTTCTGTCAGATGGCGTTTTAAACTTTTTTTATATGTTTTTTAGTATCGCCAACGACAGTCGAAGGCTACCAAGAATGCTCAAGTGAAGCATTCAGAGGTGATGACGCAGCTTTTTTTACAACCTTCGAGTTGTGAGATTACGCAAGATTATAAACCCAGACTTGTATTATTTTATTTAAATGTTTTATAGTGGAATTTATAAGAACTCTCTCTCTCTCTCTCTCTCTCCACTTTTAATAAAAAGAGTGACCTTATAACCTTATTTCTTATTCATATTTTAGATTGTTATAAAACCGTAGCCATAGCAACAACTACTTTGAAATTATTGGAGATCAATCGAGGAAAAATAATTTATGTGGTAAAACGGGGTGCAATAAACAAAGTGATAAACAAAGCGTGATAAACAAAGTGTCCTTCTCTCTCTCTGTATTTTAAATACAGAATTTTCTTTTTCTTTCACTTTCACTTTTCCTTTTCTCCTTCTTTTCCTTTTGTCTCCTTCCTATTACTAAAATACAACAAAATGGCCAGAACAAGAAGTAAGTTACTTGGAATTGAGAATGAAGGGCGTATCCGAAAGCCTATACCAAGACGTGTAGTAGTGAACAGCATAATAACTGAAGAAACACCACCACAACCCATCATCATACACAGAGACTCTTTAAAAGAACTCAACGCTACTACTACTAGACCATCATCCGATAAAATACAGATGAATGGATTAAAGTTATACGAACGATTTTCAAATCCAACAAGTAAAACTGTCTATCCAAAAGAATATACAAAAGAGACTGTTACCGCTCTCATCAACTGCATCACAGTTGAAAAAATGTCTGTTAACATGGCCTCCAAGACAGTACATATGAGTAAAGGAAAAGCCCACAAATATTACAAAGCACATCTTGCGGATCCAGAGCATAAGATACCAGATCCAGACCAGAAACCAAAGTCGCGATATGATGAGCTAAAGGAATTGAAAGATGAGCATACACATTTTATTAAAGAATTCTGTGAAATAAACAAGGGTATGCACGTTCGAGTACTTCAAGATGCTTTCCACGTTCAATTCCCAAGAACTAGAGTCATGCAAAGAGTACTTTTACCTCATATGGACAAAAAAAGAAGAGCAAAAAAAAAAGATACCCAGTCAAAAGATGACAACAACACTCCTGCTCATGTTGAAAAGAAGAGTTCAGAAAAGAAAGTGGCGACTAATAGAAGTTACGTACGTAAATTAGAAGTCCAACATTCCGAATTTATTGCAAATCTGTTTTTAAAAGAACCCGGTATTTCATTCACACAGGTTCGTATATTATTGATGGAGCATTTTCCTGGTTTAAACATATCAAAGGCTGCTATTCAAATCCATGTCCATCGACACCTGAAAGAAGGTATATTCAGCGGTTCTATAAATAGTCCTAAATATCTTTCCAGTAAAAAACTTGGCGATCAGCATATCGACTTTGTTAGAAAACTTTATGAAGAAAGACCTAAAATGCCATTTCCAGACGTATACAAGGAATTAGTTGATACATACCCTGCTCTCTCCATCACTTTCCGTAGTCTACGTAGATATTTAATAACATACCATACTGACTTGTATAAAAGTAACAAAACATCGACTCACAAATTATATTCGAAACATTCAGGTTTCTTGATGGATTTATATGATAAACATCCAGATATTAAATTGAAACAGGCCCAGGAGGAACTTATGGATGCTTTTCCGGGACTGTCAATCACAAGATGCGCCGTACGATATCATCTGAAGCATAAGTGTGGGATTGAAATATAAAAGAAAAAAAGAAAGAAAAAAATAAGCTAAAGGAAGAAAAAGAAGTTTACAATGTATAAAGAGTTTTATTGTGACATTTATGATTCATATCAATATACATCTATGCATTTAATATAGTATAAAAAAAGGGAGACATTGACAGCGTTATCATTATTATTTTTATTAATGAATATTTTGGGTGTTTATATGTATTCAAACAGTAATTAAATAAAGCGTATTACTTTTTTCTTCTATAAATTATAAAGAGAGGGGTGAGAGTGGGGAGGGGAAGTTTCTTTTCAAAAAGCTATTATAAAAGTTAAAGTCTACATTATCTCTTATATACATGTATATATTCAACGAGATATACGTATTTACCTTTTTCTTTTGTGAAACTGCAGAAATGACTTTGTAAGTTAATCAATGAGATAATACTCGTACAACCAGCCAAATGCCAATCTAACTGCGTGCGACCATCTTGGCAGCAATAATAATAATAAACAAAACCAATTATTGCAAGTAAAAAAAAAAAACAATAGTATGTATAGGCTCATGCTCTCCTCAATTTTGCGATGCTATAATATGTTTTTTAAAAGTAATTCATCTCAGAGTATACTTGGATTAGTCCGCATCACACTCAATTTCTCACTGATACAACGCGAAGCATATAGAAGATCAAGTTGAAGCAGTCTTATCAATAATCATAGAATTTCTGTAGTGGTTACAGGTAATCAAACTAAAAGTCAAATAAAAAATCTTGTATGAAGTATTTTGCATTAATAAAATACAATACTATAATAAATTAGAGCACATTGCTTGATTTTATTTATAAATGACTCCTTTTCCTTTTTATATTCAGTATTGTCAGAATACTTGCAATAACAATACTTGTAGCAATACCTGTAGCAATACCTGTGGCAATAAATATATCACAGTATGGAATAGATCTAAATGAACCAATGCTATTGAATATTTTTATAAATCATATTTCACGCACAGAACCTGCGGCTTCAAGAAAGGGATGATCGAAATACTACCCGGTTATGAATGCCGAAGAAGGGTTCTGATCGAGTCTGCAAAGAAAGTATTATAGAATATAAAGAAGAGAAGAAATTTCAACTTCAAATATAAAGATGCCAAATGTTAATGGTGGAGATGAAAAAATATTTGTTTCCAATAAAAAGGGACATCGATACGTGTGCATCTGATATATAAGACGGTGAAGAGACAACACAGTGTTCATAGAATCAATTAATAATAAAATCAGGATGCTTTCGAGTTTTAATAAGAAAAAGAAAGGTGTGATTTATTGCGTTTCTATTTTTTTATTATTATTATTACCATTACATCTCTAATTACGCTCTGTACCTCTTCTACTATTACTGGAAAGGCTACTATTTAGTAAAATTACATGCTTTAAAATACGTACTTTTAATCTAGCCAATCATATTGATAAATGTCAGCTTATCTTAATACGCATTGCCTTTTTTAACCTTTATGATATCTAAAGTTGTATTTAAAAAAAAAAGGAAAGGGTTTCATAGGTATGATGATTGAGGTGATTTATAAGACAATTAAAGATATGCAACTATTATACAAAGAAAGATGTATTAGCTTCAGTTGCATTATGTATGCATTCCAGAGAAATCCCTTCTTTATCAGTAAAGGATATTGAATTAGACTTTTTCAATACTACAAAACGGGATCAAACAGTCACATTCCTATTCATCAAGTAATATTAATACATTTGTTTGTGCCATTTATTTTTCTTTAACCACTCTTGTTATTACTAATTATAATCAAATGGAAAAAACCGACTTTCCAATGGACAGTGGCTGGGTGCAGACACCAAAGCTACGGAAACGTCTACTAAGTCCGGAGAAGAAATATTCCTCTGTACCATCTTCGCCCATCTTAAATCATAGCAATCACTTTGGTTTACTTTCTCGTCCTCCACCAACACCACCAGACAATCTCAAATTATCAGGAACTCCAAACAGCCACAATAACAAAAAGAAGAAGAAGAGAAAAAGAAATCCTCAATCGAGACACTCTCCTTTATCTCATGAAATCATAGACGATTGGGACTCATCGCAGCAGCAACAACAACAATCAATGGACCAAACAGTTCCAAATGCATCTACAGAGCCAACAGAAACAACTACAGCAGCATCGGCATCAGCACCAACAAAAAAAACATCAACTTCATCAACTTCATCACGACAAATGTCGTTTTTAGACTATTTAAAAGACGAACTGACAGTAACTGATTTCGATAGTGCACAAGAATTAAAACGAGAACGTGTTACCAACTTTTTAGGTGTACCGGCTGCGATTGAAAAGGTAATCGAAAGCAAAAAAAGAAGGATATCATAGCAATAACAATGACTCTTACAATGATAGCTTATGACCCATTCATTTCATTTATAGTTGATGGCATTTGGATTTGTTGTTTGTTTAGACTCATTTTTATATACTTTTACTATTTTACCCTTGCGCTTTTGTTTAGCACTATATCATTATCTAATCTATTTATGCAGAAATATCCTTGTCTTTTTCAGAGTCAGAGAAGAGTAAGTTTCGATTTTACAAAAGTTTGTGTGTGTGCGTGTGTATATTTTGATCTAATGTACACTCGTGTTAAAACCCACTAGTTTCGTTCGTTTGAGGCCTTCACAGAAATGCGACTTGTTAAAAGGTTTTCTGATCATGATCACTTGTGCTGCCATGTGTTCACTCGATCCTTCGAGAATATATCACACTATTAGAGGACAGGCGGTGCTTAAACTTTACGTTGTGTTTAATGTCTTGGAGATTTGTGATAAGCTTTGTTGTTCTGTTGGTGTAGATATTCTCGATGCTCTCTTTTCAAAAGCAACATTGGGTGAGCCAAAGGAGGGCCTTGGTGGTGCTGCTTATGCTAAAAGACAATTGAAGCCTTTTACTCTATTCTTTTTAGCAGCTGGTTACATGAGTAAGTTAGTTATCCAAGAACAAAAACAAACAAGATTAGGTCATTTTTACTCATTGTTTGTTTTCTTTTTCAATTTTAGTTGTACATACTTCTGTTTTATTCTTTCAAATGATCACCTTAAATGTCGCCACCAACTTTTATTCAAATGCTTTATTATCTTTACTTATTTCCAACCAATTTGTTGAAATTAAACAAAATGTATTCAAACGTTATGAAAAAGAAAACCTATTTCAGTTGACTTGTGGAGGTAAAAGGAAGCACAATTATCTATGTGTGTGTGTGGATTCATTATATTATATATTTGTTAACTTGTTCAACCTTTCTTTGGAATTTCAGATATTGTGGAGAGATTTCAACAATCAGCATTCTTATTTCTTATCACACTTCGTAATATTATTGAATTAAGCGAATCAGGACCCTCTTCCATTCTACCTTCTACTTTTGTACCACTATTTAAGCTTCCTGCGACCACATCACTCAATACGCTAATGACACCCGTAGTCATGGTAATGGCCTCTGAATTAATGGTGGATTGGCTGAAGCATGCTTTTATTACAAAGTTCAATCAGATCAGACCATCCATCTATGGTAAATATATTGATATTTTATGTAAGGATCTTGTTATTGGAAGTCCCAGTCGAATGGCTAGTAAAAATCATGCATTTGTTGACCAATCACCGGTGGTTTCACGTAGAATTGGATTTCCTGTTTTGCCATTAGCCTGCTTGGTAAGGACAATAAAAATAAAAGAAAAAAGAAAGAAAGGAAATAGCAATAACAATAACAATAATCTTGATGATGATAACAGTATTTAGTAATAAGTAACTAATCATATTTAATATTACATTTAGTATGTGCGTATGATGCAACAGATTTTACCAATGATGTTTACATCACAGAGTCACTCGTCCACTAATACCAGTGCGGTTGCATCAGTGATTACCAATGGACTATTAAATTATTTGATGGATCACCAAAATGTAGTAAACCAAATACTACCAGCGCGAATTCAACTTGTAGTGCTTTCAATGGTGAAATGTGGTTGGCTGGAGAATGGATTGGATAAAATGATTGGATTTATCACTTGGTGTCTTGTGATTGCTATCCTAGCCATCATCCTTTTGGCTGTCAAAGTTCTGGTGGGTATTAATCTGTTGGGATTTGCTTATAAACGATTTGCATACATGGAGGAGAGAGAAAAAGCAGAGGCTGCAAAGGATATTGAAATGAAGAGAATCAGCAAAGATGAAACAGATTATCGGAGTGCTTTGAGTGAATATCTAAGTAAACCAAATGATATCATCCTGGGTAAAGCACCCCCAAAGTTAACATTGGAAACCGTCGATCGTTTTTCAATGGTAAAAAGTAGAATCCCTTAATAACAGATACGTAAAAACCTGGCTAAATAAATATATAAAAACAAGCAAACAAACAAAAAACATTGTATGTATGTAAAGACTTCATTTTTATTTTTCAATTGTTATTAGTGTTCCTTTAAAAGAACAACGTTTTCAAACAAAATGGATAGAATTTGATTGGTTGCATATGAAATATAAACCTCAATTTGCTCTTCGTCACACAACGAAACAAGTGACTTTGTCCATCGAATAGCCATTTTTCTTAGTTTTTGGGATATACTATAGCGTCGATTAAACCATAGGAAAAGGCGTATACTTTTATGTAATATTTGTTTCAATACAGCTTGATATAGTATATATAAAGTAAATAAATAAATCAATAGATAATAATAAATGAACAATTACCTGGAATTGGTGATTTCTTTAATATAAAATAACTACAGCGACCAACTCTTTTCATGAAACGGATTTTTCTTGATTCTTCTGGCCCTTTTACACGAGAATATCCTTTTCTAACTAACTTCATTGGAGAGAAAGAAATGAATTTAAAATAGAAATGACGGGAGAATTAAGAATTAAAGGATGGTTACTATTATTTTGAATATATATATGTGTACAAGATTCAATTTAAAAGATTTTAGTGATAAATGAAATGCCAATCTATCACTTGTGATAAAATTTAATGTTTCTTCTATTCCATCAACAGTTATTTTTGCTCTTTATTAAATGTATTATATGGGCTTTTACTTTTTTTTTTTCAGTATTTTTTAATCGTATCTATTATGACACTCCCAGACTGTTCCACTAACAATTGATATATCAACATGAGATTTAATTTACATCTACTTCTTTCTACAAGAGTTGATCTCCATGGCATGTCTATAAATGAAGTTGGAAAATGCGTACAAAGAAGGTTACTGTACCATGATAAACTAAAAGTGGTTACGATGCCAAAATAACAGCTTAACTGTATTCTAAAAAGTCACCTTGATCCAAACACTGTGTATATCCCAATGATCATCAGAGTCGTCATATACTTCTATATCTTGGAATCAATTGATCCAATCAAATTCGAGTTATGCGCAAGGGTATAGACAACAACATAATCCATAGCTTGATAAACTGTTTATAATTTGCAAAGGTAGAGAAGAGTCACTTTCGTAGATTTATAAGTATAGTAATCGAGTTTATTTTCTTAGAGCTTACTGTCACTCGGGGGGGGGGAAGTGGCATAAAAACACCAGCTATAAATGATGATCAAATAGTCAATAAAATACCGTTCTCACCTTGAATTTCAAAATAGACAAAATGATTCGTGAATAAAAATATACTCTTTTGTCGATTGGTTTTGGTTGGATTCTCTAGCAGAAGATAAGCCTGATGTCTTGGTGTTTTCTCCTGTGAGTAATATGAAAGTTATAAAAGTTTTCACAGGAGATTTAGAGAGATACACATATGGCAATTTCAGAAAGCGATAGTAATTAAAGCTTTTGACTGGATGATATAAACCAATTATAGTACATATTATGTACGGAGTAACATCATGAAGCCCCGCCAAAGATCAAAGTTTAAATGCGGTACACTTTATTTTTCTGTTTTATGATAAAGTTGTATGACAACACTAAGAGCAGTGTAGCTAATAAACACGTGCAAATCAGACACAAAATAATAAAGTATTGCATTTTTAAAATGAAAATACAAAACAAGAAGAATAAAGACTAACCATCACATTTCGTGTAACAATCAATAAACATTATATTGCTAATTACCTCTTTTTTTTTCTTTTTCTTTCACTTCCCCCTTTTTTTTTGGTCTTTCCTTTTTCCCTTTATTTACTTTTTATTTTTATTTTTATGGTAATTGATTTATCATGTTTAAAAGTAAAAAGAAGAGACAGCAACAAGAACAACTACAGCTACAACAGCAACAACTACAACAACAGCTACAGCAGCAGCAGCAGCAGCAGCATATTATTAAAAATGACGAACCAGGAGAATATAAATTATTAGGTGATTTAAAATCAGCCAATGATTTTCGCTCGTCAGTGATTTTGCCACAGTTGGTAAGAGACATGTCTCCAACTCAGGAACATCTTACGTCGTCTTCTTCATTGCAACAAGCCATGCCATCGGTTAACGGAACAAAACAATACCAAGACTTGGCTGCATGGCGTCACGATCGTAGCCAACACAGATATTCAAACGGTTTATTCGGTGGTCAACAACGTGATAGACCCAAAGTATCAGCCTTTAAAGACGATTTTAAGCTAAAGATAGACGAAGAAGAGGAAGAGGAAGAAGGAGAAGGAGAAGGAGAAGGAGAAGGAGAGAAAAACTACGAGCAACAACAACTACCAAGAGAAGAAGACGAAGATCAAGAGGTAAATTAAATAATACAAACAAATAAATAGGCAGTCCTTTTTTTTCTTATCTTGCTATATGCTTAGGATGCTTTGTTAGAAGAAGAAGAGTATGAACCTGATTCTGATATGGAAGAAAACTTCTTCTTTAAAGACTTCTCAGCGGCAAGCCCACCAAAAAGACAAACAAAAACTCGTCTACGAAATAAGACATCAACTCCAGGGAGTCTTTTTGATCTCTCCTCATTTGCACGCGATTTACATGACCATCGCTTGTCTGTGGTCCAGCCACGTGAAAGTCGCATTATTATGACAGAAGAGGATGAACAAGAGCTTGAGAAATTATTGACACTTCAAAGACAGCGTATGTCAATAATGGAGACTGCTTCTATCAAAGATGAAATGCCTCCTTTGCCTTCTTTGGAAAAGATCAATTCATATAAACCAGTTCAATTAAAGCAGCAACAACAGCAACAACAGCAACAAAACGAAGAACAAATGGATAGAAAAGAACAGGAGGAAAAGATCAAAATACAAGAAAGATCAAAAGAGATTGTACAAGATGACAAAAAGATAGAAGAGGATACCCACACTACCAGTTCTATAAAAAGCCACCCTATAAAACAAGTAGAAATAAATAAAGGTAACACTGATAGCTCATATATTTTTACAAAAACAAAAGTAACACAAAGTTCAGTTACGCCATCACCAGCGCCACCAAAATCACCTCGTGTTTTGAAGCCTGCAGCATCAATCAGTACATCCAGTATTCATGCTCCTGTAAAAGAATTGATGCCTATTAAGCGCTCTGTTTCTACCACAAGTATTCGATCTCAACATAAGCAGCCAGCAAGATCAAATTTGGCTCCAATTCTGGAACCTGTAAAAAAGAAGAGAGATCCAAATTTTAGAAAGTCAATGAGTATGGATGATATCACAGCCAAACTTGAAGCTGAAACTTCCATCACTTCTGCTGCACTAGAATGGATCGATGATAATAATAACTATAATAATTTGTATAATATTAAAAATAATGACAACACTGATAATAAGACATATTCGGCTGGAACGAATTTTATAAATCATCGTCAACACGATTCCATAGAAAAGGCATCTCCCCAACCAGTCAAAGCATTGGGTCTCTTTGGCAGTTTAAAACAAGTTAGTCGTAGCAAGACACATTCAGGCCATAAAACATCCATAAGAGGTCTTGTACGTAATCTCAGTACTTCCCATCACAATCGAGATCGCAATAATCAACACCAGGACCTTGGTAATAGCAATCAGCAAAGAAAGAGTGATCAAGGTATGTCTAGAGCTGCAATGGCTGTTATTCAACATAATGTGGCAAAGCATGAACAAAACAAGGTCAATCCAATTATTCCAAGCGAAAAGAGAAATAGCGATGAGACTCTGAAGCGATCTACAGATAATACTAACACCGGCTCACGTACAAGTGGTGTAGGGTTGTTGTCTCAATTACTCGCCAGAGCTTCGAAACAAAAACGAACCACAAAGACAATCAATATGGAGGATGAAAAGACAAAAGATGCAAGAAAGAGAGCACAAGTTGTACGTCGTACCATCATCTATGTCCAGCCTAACTCACTGCATGATCTCTTAAAGAACGGTGGTGATATTGGTAGCAAGGTGCCTCCTCCACCCGTTCCTGCTCTTATGGGTAAACATACAAAAAATGCCACAGGTACTTCAGAAGGCTCTCTCTCTGCAGACGATGAAACGATACAATCGCAAGAATACGTTACTGCAACAAAGGCTGTCCGCCAAGCATCTGTAAGAAAGCGTATAGTCGAAAACACTGAAAATCCTAGCGTAGAGCCCACCGTTACACGCGAGGGCTCTCAACTTCGTAAGAGATGGCAGTTGAAAAGCATGGATGAAAACGAGGTGCAATCAGGGGATGAATTATCAGCTAAGTCGGATTATTTGGAGGGTGTAGAGCTCCGTGAAATGAGCGACGGTTCTGTTGTATGGGGTATTGTTAAAAAGCAAGGAAATCGAAAGAGCTTCTACTCCCCTCAAAGTCAAATTGAAGAAGAAGAAGAAGAAGAAGAAGAAGAAGAAGATGTCAATATGCAACAAGAATTAAAGCAGCTCACCGAAAAGAAATTACAAAAGCAACAACAGTCGCATCTTAGCCCACATTCCACTGCCTTGTCACCCCCTCCCATTCCAAAGCGTTCACCACGTAGACAAGCTGAAAAGGACAGTACAAACCATGTTTCTACCATTTCCTCTAAAGATCAGTCATCAACCACTGATATTTATTATTCGGATGTCTCTTTACCAAATCTTTTACAGATGATGAAGAAACAGCAACAAGAAATAAATGGTATAAATGAAGATGGCGATACCAAAGAAACTAAATTTAATGAAAGAGCAATGGCTTCTGTAGATGAACAACTAGATGAAATGATGCGTTCTCTTACAAGTCAACACTAATCTCATTTTACTTTTTTTTTTTTTTTTTTTTTTTTT
>VCJA01004632.1:39440-49726 GCA_024139275.1 Backusella macrospora
TTCTTCTTACGCAACTCAGTACATAATATTTTATTCTCTCTCTTTTTTTTTACACTCATCATTTCGACTTCTTCTTCCTTCTTATTTTATTTCTTATAAATAATTTATTTTTAACTATTAATTAGAAATGAAGTTTGGAGAACATTTACAAAAAAAAATTTTTTTACCATGGAAAAACGAATATATCCAATATGACAAACTCAAACATTTTTTGAAGGAGCGACAATTAAGTTTTACAGGATGGATGGAAACAGACGAAGAATATTTTGTAGAGAAACTTGTATCTGCCGAGATTGATAGGGTATTTGAGTTCATCAATTTAAAATTACGGCAGATCGATTCTCGTTTACTTGAATTGCAGACAGTAGGAAACAAAGTAGAATTCGAAGCAGAATCAACCAAGATCGATGAACTATCTCAGTTTATAGAACTAAATAGTACCGGATTTCAGAAAATCATAAAAAAACATGATAAATGGACGCACATAGATTTAACTCAGCACAATAAAATACGCACAAGTCACCAAAAATTCAAGTCTTATCAATATCGAGTTGGTCAACTTCGAAATGATATCAATCGTAAAAGTCTATTGATTGATTTTTCAAATGACATTCAACTACCAGTCAACGAAAAACCAAGTTTTACAACATTAAAATATTGGATCCACCCTGATAATTTAAGTGAGGTACAGGCCATCCTTTTGTTTCATTTACAAAACAAATCAGAAAGTACTTCTACTGTAAAACCGATTCATGCAGTTTATTTCGATAATACTTCTAGTTTTCCTTTATATTCAGATCTTATTCAAAGAAAGGAGGGTGCAGAGTCCTTGTGCTTTAAAGGGTAAGTAGATATCTTTATTTATCAAAGTTATAAATAACTTCTGTATTTACATTTTTTTTATTCTTAAACTATATCAATCACATCAAAAGGAATGGCTCTAATGTGTTTGTTGTACGTAAAACCTACAGAAACTCATGGGAAAATAGCACTGAATCGGTTGTAAAAGATCAGTTTTCTCTTGATCCCGACCAAGTAGAACTTTTTTTAAATGGGCAACTTGCACCAGAATTTATTATAGATGAACAAAACCACAAAAATGATAAAACAAACGCGACAAATAGTAGCGATTTACATACTATATCGTCTAGTATAAGTAATTTGATACATGAAAAGCAGCTGGCACCAACTTTACGGTGCTCCTATTACCATAATAAGTATCAGACCCCTCACGATCCAGGGCTGCAGGCGTCACTTGATACAGAGATAATATTTGTTGATGAACAACAAGTCAGTACGCGCCAAAAGTGGAAAAACTTGTCTAAAGATCTCAAGGAGTCAGTATTGATTCAAAATGAAAGAACAATTCAACGCTTTCCTTTTTCACTTCTTGAAGTAAAGCAACAGGGTGAAACAGAAAATGAAAGTACCCCTGAATGGCTTGTACAACTTGTTCACGGTCAACTTGTGCATGAAGTACCTTTTTTCTCATATTACTTGCATGGTATTTCTTGCTTCTATCGAGAGCAACTTCCTTTATTACCATGGTGGCTTAATGAATCAACAAAGGATATTAGAAGACTAGATCAAGGAAATTCAAGTCAAGATGTATATCCAGAACAACTCAATACAATAAATAAAAACAATATATTACCGCCTCATAGTGAAAGTAACTACCTAAATATAAACTTTGATAACGAAACAAAGGACCACAGAATCGATATAGTGTCCAGTCAGCAAAATGAAACAAATCATTTGTCGCCACTTGATTATAATGGATATCATTTAGAAAGCAAAAAAGTGACAGATTCTTCTTGTACACTGACTGATGATGTACTAAGTCGATACGGCCATCATCATGCTGACAGTACTACTGGTTTACTATCACATAATGCATTTATAAAAAGTAATATTGTTACTAGAATCAGAAATATGAAGGAGCAGTATTATGACAATGTGTTTGACGACCAGGAAAAAAATAAGGATGATACCACTATGTTGTCTTGGTTACGTGCCAAGCTTCAGGGGAAGGATCCCTTGGCCGCTTTGGCATTATCATCTTCAGCATCACCAGTACAAGAAATTATGCCAAAAAATGGAAAACTTAAAAAAAAAATCGAACCGAAAATATTCTTTGCAAACGAGAGAACCTTTATATCATGGTTACAATTTTCCGCACTTTTACTGACAGTCTCACTAGGACTTGTCAATTTTGGTGATACTCTGTCTAAGTTTAGTGGTGGGTTTTTTATTGTCATAGCCATGTTTATGGCCGGGTATGCACTTTTAAGGTTTCAATACAGATCTTGGCAGATTAGAATGCGTAGTAATTCTCGGTTTGACGATATGTGGGGGCCTGCTGTACTTTGTTTTGTATTAATTATTGCCCTTATTGTTAATCTTGGCCTAAGAATAAACCAGCCGCTTCCAGATCACCCGGGCATGTTTGGCCAAGATAGTATCACTGATACAATTCCGTTTACTAATCAAACAACCGAAGGAGTCGATCTTACTACTACTCATGAAGCCAGGAACAAAGAAGGAAAGAATCATGGATCAAATAATCAAGAAATAAAACCAGTTAGCATACAACCGCATGTTAAACCAAACAAGAAAAATAGTGATGATGATGATGATGATATCGACGATTAAGTTCTAAAAAAAAAAAAAGAGAATAGAGAAAAAAATTATATATTCCTCCAAAGATGTTATTTTATTGATTATGCTGTCAATCAGTCTGTAATGTTTAGAAAATATTTATAATAAACTACATAAATCTAGAAAAATAGACTTTTCTTCTTTTTCTATTAAGAAAAGTTCTATTTGATATACACAAATCCTGTTTTTTGTTAAGTATGAACAAAGGAATTGATATTTATTTTCGGACTATTATTTTCATATACAGAAAATTTTTATTTTGTTTTATGTCATTAATAGAACTCCCTAATATTAGTATTATAAAATATGATGCAAAAAAAAGTATAAAACAGTTGCTATTGTTGATGTGTACAAGGTATATCTCTGAAAATATTGTATATTGCTACCGATATAGATATATAAAAGAGTATGTTTTGTTTGGTAAAGAAATTAATTTACTTAATATACGTGTGTTATTTATTGACATATATCTCCAAATATTAGATTGATTTTCATAAAAAGCGTTTTTTTAAGTGTTAAAAATAATAGTTATTATTCGTCATTCAACAATGTCACAGTATTGGTATGACTCCTTTGTGCCAGTGTCCAAGCAAGACTTTCATTTATTAGCCTCATAAAGTGAAATAAGGTGTTCTAGAAAATAACCAGAATATAACATAGTTAATTTGGAATCCAAAAACAAAATAGTTGATGATGTCATTTCATCAAATAAAAAGCTTATCTAGCTTCTTGACAATGTGATTCCTCATGAACGAACAAAAAAAAAAAGAAAGACTTGCCGTGAAATGCCGATCTATCAATAAAAACACAACTTTGATTGTACTTCATATTCATTTTTATCATCTTAACGATCCAGTTATATCATCCCCCAATCTTTTCTGGAATGTTGTGTTCAACTGGATAAAACTAGGCATTCTCGAGGAGCGGGTTTCCAGACAGCTCAACACACACTATATGCACACAAACGATAAATAAAATTCAAAAAAAAATGCTCATTTTTCTCAGGACAGTTTTTCAAATTATTTCTGATGAACATATTTTATCAACAAAGAATTAGAGTTGCAATCAAACGAATCACGATGGATTATATCTCATGCTAGAGATTGGTCAACTCGCACTTCCCCATTTTTGCGCTTCAAACTTTGATGAGTCATCTGACAAAGAATGGTATCATGAGCGCTCAGTTATTATTCCTTACGTAGACTAAATATACTAATCGCAAGCACTCCAAACATATAAAAAGAATCACATTCCATGATTCAACTTGTAGAAATCAGCAGACAGGGAGGAGTATCGTGAGCTTTCGGTATGGTTTACCAACGTACCAAGCATCTTTCATGCAAAAAATAACATTGTGGAAGAGTATAGAAACAATTTCCAAGCTACAGAGGTTATAAAATACTAGGCGAGTCATTTTTTTGCATCAATATACTAACATGCTATCTTCCATTGTTAAAATTTGAATATTACAGACCAGTTTAATGGATAGCAGCTTTAGAGCTGATCATAACCGCACATCTCAAAATTCAAAGTTTCTAGTTACAGGTGTGTTTGAGGCTATATGCTCAAGACACGAAATTGTTTTAAAAATGGCAGATATAACAACATCCGGAAAACCGTAAGAAACCAAATTATTAAAATTAATACACTAAATATAAGCCCTATCCAGATTATATATTTCTAATTACTATATATATTTACAGATTTAAGTATCTTCTTGTCACTGTTCACCAAAATTTAAAAGATTTTAACAGTGATGGAAAGTCTTTAGAGAACTCATTAAAAATGAATTTGATAGTTAGTTAGTTTATTTATAATATAATATAATATAATACATATGTTAATTACTATTATTACACCTAAAATGAAAGAACAATTTTCCTGGCTTGATGGGGATTTCTAAACTTGCAGTACTTGTTTTTCATTCGAACGCGCATGTACAGCACTGCCCGGTAAAGAATAATCCTATAATTAGGGATATTTTGGAATGGCTGACGGTGAAATATGTGAGCATCTTTGGTCAACACTGAATACACATGTGACAATGTCTAGAAAGATGTTACAGTACAATCGGCACCTTGTTCTATGTAGGGCAGTTGTATATAGAAATAAAGAAAATAAAAGGAGCATGGGCAAATTTATTGCATTTTTGAAAAAATCCATATATATATAATATACTTACATATTAAATTATCATATATTTCATGTAGGACTTGCTATCAAAGAAAGATTTAGGAATGCTCTTGATCTCAAAAAAGAAGCTGAAAAATAACTTGTACACGCTAGTAGTGGCGACATCGAGGCTGCTATACAAAAATGGGACCACCATGTTGTGAAAATACGCAGCAGCAGATCCTATTTATCTCTCTCTGGCCTACTATCACTGAGTCAGAGTGATATAGTTAGGTATATGTTGTTATTTGCCTTCAAAGAAAGAATGAAGTATGCCAACTTGTATATATATAGCTTCATATTACAAACTTAGAGTATTTTAACTATTTATTTTTATTAGTCAACTGGAAATCTATGAAGAGAACAGACTTGTTGGTATTAAACATGAAATGTTTAATCTCTTAACAGATATCTAAATAATACATCCAGGGTTTTAAATGCCTTCAGACCCAGGATCAATTCAAATAAGCATTGAATCAGCGGAAGAAAATTATATTGAATTCCTTCGATATAAAAGAGATATTTTTAAATATGCTATTCGGGCAAATGCCAGAGAATATCACGCTAAATATGATAAGTTGCACTCTAGTCATTGATAAAATTTTATTTAACAAGATAAGTCTTAAATTTTTTATAATTAATGATATATATTTTATAAACTATAGGAACAAAGCTATCTGATAAGCACCGACAGGCTGTGTCGCAGCTGAAACAAAAAACAGTACGATTTTTAGAAGCATTTAACATTGAATTCAATAGTGCCATGATGTTTTTTCACATTTATTATTACAATATTATAAATTAACATACTATTTATCTGTTTATATAGAAAATAATTCATTTCATAATATTATTAATAGAAGAGACGATTTTTGAGATGTCCCGCCAAAAAAAAAAAATAACAAAAAGTATTTTAAAAAAAGGAAGAGCAGAGGAAGAGATAGAAATGCTTACGGTGGAATGTCTTATGTTTGACAAATGAAATATAATTTCATGTCTGTTCTAAAATTATATTATTGTTTCGTTTATATATAGAGAAGTAACAAATATAAGAACATATGCAGAAAAGAAGTAGAAAAAAAAACTATCGAAACATTAAAAAAAGAAAAAGAATCCACTATACAAAATGGCCAGCTTTATGACGGTATGATAGCACTCGCTAATATCAGACTGCAGGAAGCAGTGGTTTGCAAAAAAAAAAAACCATTGATAATCATACAGAGGACATAATCTCCTGTATAATTTATTCCGAATTATCTTCAAGAAATTCGAATAATGGTGAGACGTATGATTAATTAGTCCCATTGACTAATGAAGGTACTTCAGAAAACATTATCGATTCAGAAAATGAAGATGATTAACCTTTAAAAAAGATACTATTTTATATTTTATTCCTATCTGTTTTTATTATTAAATTATTGATATGAAATATATATATAACGTCCTAACTATAATTTTTAATGAGAAAAATACTTTTTTTGACACAATTAAAAGTATTATAAGTGTGAGTATATTAATACTATGATAGAAAAGGAAAAACTTAAACCCAAGAAGAGTTGATAGAGTAACGATAGTAATAATAATTTTGTATGAATTCGATTACAAGTTTAAGTAAAACATCAATAATATAGATTATGCATCGAATATTGGTTTCTTATTTATATTATAGCAGCTCACAATTAAAATACTACTACAAATGAATACAAAAATATCCAGCTTAATATAAAGTACGATGTAAAGAAGGGGTACGTTTTTTTTCCGTTTTTTTAAGATGTAGGCAAACATTGGTCTATTATATATTACTAATGTTTGACAAAAAAAAAAAGCCTCAAAAGAGAAGCAGTGTTTCATTGGCGATTCACTTTAAAATGTATTTTGCACCTCTTTACACATAGTTTATTTTCAACCTGTTTTGTATTATATTTTATACAGTAATAAACTGATTTCAGAAGTTATATATATTTCAAAATCTTGTCGAATTAAGAAACAAAGAAATGTAGACGATTTTTTTGGGGGATTTGTTGCAACGAGAAGCCGTGTTATTTTTATTACATAATATCAAAGAGTTCGCTATTTAAAGCTTGCTTGAGCTTATGAAGCTCAGCAACCGTCATTTCGCAAGGACTGGAAAGTCGAACGTTTTCTAGTCAGTTCAAAACTCTGATTTTGAAACCACGAGTATCATTAGTTTCTGAAGGGGCTTCAATTATGTTTTTTTTTCCAAGGAATGTTATCCTCAGCCAAATCCTTATCATCTAAAAGAATGTTTTTTAGATGACTGGAAAATTTAATATGTAATATGTTCTTATTCAGAAACTTCAAAAGATCCTCCCTGCAACGATTGTCTCGAGCTACTGAATCCCGAGTGGTGCGTCTGTGCTCTAGAATATTAACATAATTTAGCTTAAAAATAAAAGTTATATATTTACTACTTTCTTACTAAGGCTCTGTCCTTCAGGGAGCAAAGCGAAAGCAAAACATTTTATCATGGGTTTGTCTTTTATTTTCTCCAACACTTTTGAAGTGTTTGTGCCGATAGCTCACTCTACCATCTTAACTCCACAAGACCATTCACCAGTCCACAAACTCACAGACAAGAAAAGGCTTTCAACCTCCTATCTGTCGTTTAAAACGTCCATCAGCTTCTGGATCGCATCTAAAGTACGTTTGACCAACTCAGCCAACTCTCCCGCCGCCAAAGCTCTTCCATGATTCGCTGCACTGGCCTCATTCAACTTTGTCTCTTCGACTTTACTGAGCCTATTGAAGGCTTCAGCGTGTTTCTTGGCATTTTTTTTAACGCCTACATAATAAAAAAAAATAAGCATGGATACTCTTGTATACATGTTATTTAAGCGCACTCGATCATTTATCTTTTGTCTTTTGCAGTGGTATTCAAAAGAGTTTGTTTTTTTAATTCTCTTCAAATTAAACGTGGTCATCACACTTTCAGTTACTTTAAAGAGTTTTATGGTGACCTTTATTTCCACATTCCCTTTTGCCTCAATTCTCTTCTCTGCTTCTCTGTTTCTCTGCTTCTCTTCTAATTATTTCCTGTCTGATTTCTTCTTTAGCGCTTTCAGAAAAGTTAAATTTGTCGAGATCCATTTTAAAGTAAATATTAAGAAAGAAGGCACATAAATAAAAAAAAAGACCCATTTAGTATTTCCAAGTGTAGTGAAATAATCTAAGTAGTAACCTTTTTAAATGGATCTAACTAGAAAAAAACTCCATGTTTGAAATGAGTGTCATAATTTGTCTTATTGTTACAGAAGTAAGTTAAAGCAGCCAATAAAAACAAATAGATTCTTTACTGAATTAGAAAAAGAAGTAAGCATGTTGCCTTTTTTGTCACTTTCTTATGATTTTTATGATTTTTCACGATTGGTACATCAACATAAGTGTATAAGATAAAATAATAAAAAAAACTATTTGAGTACATGTCTATCTTTGAAAATAATCTTCACTCTCTTAAATTGGCTTATAATAAAATGATAGTAAATAGTTCATTTATTTTATCCGTTTTTTTTTTTTTTAAGCTGTGCGAACTTTTCTAAAAGTACAATTAGTTACTTGTATTTGTCACACAATAGGGATTGTTTATTTTTAAATTTTTTCTTTATTTGATAGTGGCTGAATTTTTTTTTAAAAAAAAAAGACTGACTTTCAAAAAAGAAAAGGACAAGGGGACCAAACAATCAGTAGGGGAACACAATAAAATATAGTGTATATCAAAAAAGATCTCTTAATTGAAAAAGTATTAGCTTGTGTTTTATAATATTGATAAAAAAAAAGCTTGTTTTTTTTTATTTCAATGACTTTGTCGTTAAAAGATTTTCTTGGAAAAAGGAAATAAGAGGATTAGATATACCTGGGTATTGCCTAGCACAGTTTTGTTATTATTTATCAACTATTTTAAGAAGTAAACGTGACGTCCAGTGCTTTACACTAAACCGACTGATCGTGTAACATCAATTGATACCATGCAATTACATTTAGTAGTACCGTTATTTGTTAGCATATCCGGAAAAGAAAGTTGTCTAACGGCAACCAATTATTTTGAATTTAGCATCGAGAAAGTAAAGAAAAGCAAAATATCGTTGTTGATCCCGTTTTCGAATGTTTTTTGTTTTTATTTTTCATCTAAACAAAAGAAAAGAAGGAAAGCAAAGCAAAGCAATATTTCTTTTTATTATTGTTGGGAAAAAAAGGAAACTCATTTTAATGGCGATCATTTCTTACCAGGATTTCCTAAAAAAAAATGATAGAATGATAAAAAAAGATTAAAAAAAAGAAAAAAAACCTTACTTATACTGCTCAGTCTCTAATTTATAAATAGGCTGCTATACCTTTCATGTTCAATTTTCCCCTAAAATCCCCTTTTGGTGTACCACAAAATACTTTCTCCTCTTTTTTCATCATAAAATATACGTACTTCCTTTTTGTTAAGATTTCTCTCTTTCTCTTCTTTCTTTCATTGTTTAAAAGAAAAGTAAATAAAAAATAAAAAATAAAAAGACCTCCTTCTTTTTTATCTTAATTTTTTATCTATATCTATATATTGGTACATTTGTATATATTCATCTAAGATATATATCACATCATAACTTAAAATGAAGTACGGTATTGAATTACAAGAGAATGTATTTCCGCCTTGGCGACTATCGTACGTTTCCTACGACATCTTGAAACAGGAACTCAAAACAAGACAGTTAAACCATGGATGGACCAACAGAGACGAGACTGATTTCATCCATTTACTTGATAATGAACTGACAAAAGTATATGATTTTGTAAATGCAAAGCTTGCAGAGGTTGATGCCAGAATTCTTTACTGTGAACGCACTATCCAAACCTTGCAAAAGAATAACACTACCAACCAGGACAACAACTATAGCATTATGGATGAAGCACTGACTGATGTTCTTTTTGATGTAAACGATCTCTCAAAGTTTACTCGTGTGAATTTCACAGCAATACAGAAGATTTTGAAGAAGCACGACAAATGGACGGGCTTGAATTTGAAGCAAGGTTTTATTAACAAATTAAGAGAAAAACCGTTGGACAAACAAAGATTCGATGTGGCAATCGTTTACATTTCTGCACTACATGATATTTGCCGTAATAGAGGTAAACAGTCTCCAGGAAATGGCGCATCAGGCGGCGATCAAAATGCTTTTGAGCGTGCAACTGCAAAATATTGGATTCATCCAGACAATATCACCGAAGTCAAAGCCATCATTATGCTTCATTTGCCTGTTCTTATTTTTGACAAGTCTAAAAAGTATGAATCTGAAGATTCAGCCGTATCTAGCGTTTATTTTGATAATCCAAATTTTGATCTTTATAATGGTCGACTTCAAAGAGATGAGATGGCCGAAGCAATTAGATTTAGATGGTAAGTTAACTACACAATGATAGTAGCCATTTATAAAAAAAAAAAAAAAAAAAAAAAA
>VCJA01004632.1:75562-85797 GCA_024139275.1 Backusella macrospora
CCCCTATTTTAGATCAAATCAGAACTCGACTTCCATCAAATTCGACTTTACCCTTACGAAAGCGAAGAGGATGATGAACAGGAGCGTGCTTTGAACGAAAGTATTTGGGTAAGAAATAAATAAATGTGGAAATACCTACATAAAAAAAAAAAATGTGGTGAAATTCTCTAAGCAGAAAAGTAGGATCTTATTCCTTTTGCTGTGGTTGGATCCGAACGAGATGTAGTTGTTGATGGAAGAGCTGTTAGAGGAAGAAAAACCCGCTTTGGTGTTATCAATGGTAAAGCAAAAACCAATATTGAAAATCTTTATATACTAAAAATGTGTAAATTATAATAGTGGAAAATGAGGACCATTGTGAATTTATCCATCTTCGTAACTTTTTGACTAGAACTCATTTACAAGATTTAGTTGAAACCACTGCCATGATTCACTACGAAACCTTCCGTGCTAAACAATTAATGGCCATCAAAGAATCTGCCCAAACCCAATAAAAATATTATCGCTTTGATGATTTATAAATTCAATATAATATTAATTAATACTAAATAAATAAATTACACATCGAATTTAAACTTTTAACAATAAAAAATAAAAAAAAAAGGTTTATTAAGAAAATACAAAGCTGTAATAGAATCTAAATCACCAGGACCAAGACAATTCAAATGCCTAAAACAAAATCTTAATACACACAAAGAAAAATTTATGCAGTTTTCTATTTTTTTTCTTTCTTTTTCGGTGTTTTGCTTTTTGTACAAATATAATATGCTATGTATATATTTATAAACAAGGATGGAGAGGGGTATATCTATTGAAGTAACTATCTATTTAGTCATCATCAATTTGCCAGCTAGTGTGTGCTTGTTTTTTGTAATTATTTTCTATATCCATTCTTTTGTTATTGCCACGTTGAACGAATGGTCTGAGTCCCTTATTAAAGTTTAGCATACAAATAATACCCAGTCCAGAAGTTAAAAGCGTCATAGCTAATCCCAGACAGACTAAAAATAAATAAATAAAAATTAGATCTCTTTTATTACTTTTGCTGGTTGCTATTATGATCTTTCTTTTTTTTTCTTTTTTATATGAGTGACAAACCTAATGCTATCCATGTATACCAGTTATTATTAGGCTGCAAAGTCTGCTGTAATATAAGACCATAGTGGACTAGAACAAGACATTCAAAGATTAAAAAGATAACCATGCGTACTTTACTTTCGGTACTACCCTATAATAATAAAAAGTTAGAAAAAGCTATTTTGTTTGTTTTGATGGGAGTGAAATTTACCGCTGTACGAGCAAAATAAAGAAAAGGTAAAATTAAAACAGTAACGATGACCTGGATAATCGATTCCCAACTGACGCCTTGTTTTAAGGCAAACTGAATTAAATAAAAGATCGAGACCATGAATCCTGTAAAAATATCGATTTTCAGCGCCAAAACAAAGAACTGAAACGCACGATACATTTCTAAAAAAAATCACTATATATTTAATATACTTTGTTTTCTTCGTAGAACAATAATACTAATAAATCTTACTCTGAATTTGAACATCGGCGCCAATTTTTTTATAAATATTCCAACCAAATTGCTTCGACATTTGGTAACTCAAAAACGACATAATAAGTGCAAAAGTAAGAATAGCAACCGAAAGAGATATTTCAATCTTTTCAGCAGTTCTTAATGCGGCAGTTGAGTAGCTTGTATGATTCAAGTTATTTAACCATTTTACACCATCGACCACTTCAAGAGCACCTAGAACCGAGCAAAACACATTAAAAATCGCTAGTGCTAAAATTTCTGCTGTATTTTGATAAACTGTCTTTTAAATAAATGAATGAATAAATGAATACAAGCTATAAATAAAAATAAAATAAAATAGATTCATTCAACTTACTGCATCAAAAGCCATGCCTAAGAACCAAAACTGGAAGCCTACAAATGCAATGTTCTCCCATTTGATTCTACCTAGACGATCTGCAGCTCGTACACCAATCCAATCATCTGTAGTGGAGCTGGCAGTAAGGGCACTGTTTGTTGAGGGTTCAGGTAGTAAATCTGCTTGGTATGTGTTTAGATAACATATAGCAACTTGTAGACCAACAATAATAAGACACTGACAACTGGCCATAGTGATATACAACTTGGACCATTTTGTCTCTGTCACTCGATCAATCTATCAAAAAAAGTTTATTTTAGAAACTTTGTGTCCGTTGTCCGTTGTCTTTTTTTTTTCTCTCTAAATTATGCTTTTAAATAACTTACGATTTTATTCACAGTTACCATTTCTTAAAAGCAAAACCAGCTGCTTAATTAATGAACAAAAAGAAAGAAAGAAAATAATAACAAAAAAAAATGGAAAAAAGGGAGAAAGAGAAAGAGGAAGAGGGAAAGTATTAATATAAAAATAGGAGGTGGAGAATAATAATAAGTCAAAAAACAACATGTGTGATCTTAATTAGAAAGTCCGCTGTAAATTTTGTAACACTGTTTGCTGGGAGGTCTGTTGTACAGTGTAGTTTGAAAATGGTAAATAGCAATTACAATAATTTTTCGGATAAACTGGACGAATCAGAATTTAAATTTCCAAGTCATTTTGGATTCTATCACTTTACGTATGAGCTGAAATTTTTGCTTTGGATGAATATGTTGTTTAAAGAAGAGTGGAGCATAGCTCAAAGAACAAGGTATCAGATTGGAAAATTTGAGCGGAGTTCATCAAGGTGATTTTACGAACGACAAAATAATTCATAAATGATATTTTCTCGCATATTTTTCACTTGCTTGAACAGATAAAAAAAAGGGACATTTCAAAAAATATATTTATATATATAATTGAAAAGTAAAAATAGTTTGAATTGAATGAATTGGGTCTTGCAACGATGGAGTATTGAACAAGCTACTCGGTATAACGTTTACAATGAAAAAAAAACCCTTCATGATATATGTATATGCTTCTAAATAGAGAAACTTATTATGCAAAAGCCACTAGTTAAGTTCACATATTCTAATTGTGATCGTTTTCAAATAGAAATATGCGCTTAAAAATGCCCTGTTAAAATAACATGCCTGCATTTGCATTTCCAGCAGATCTTGCTAGTCAACTAAATAAAAAGAACAGAGCATGTTTTTATTTATTTTTAAATGAAGACATACAGGCAACAATTCATGACGTAGTGATCTGGTGAAGGAGGTAACTCCTCTTCCAATGTAACCTAGTTACTTGGTTTGCAGTCGAAATATATACATATAAAAAAAACAGATTGCTTTTATCACACATTTTGGCTTCGGTATTTCCAATCGAGTATCCCAAACTCCTTCCAATAACTCATTTTTGCAGAATTTATTTATTTCTTCCTATAGTCATAGTTTTTTTTTTTGAAAATACTTATTCATTAATTTCATATAGTGTCTAACTAATTTTGGGAATCCCGGCATAAATTCGTTTAATAAATTTTCATGCCTAGCCTTTTAGTGAAAATAGCTTTTTTAGACCATATCACACTGGAGAATAATCTATAAAATGATATATTTAATGCTACTTATATATACAAGCTTGGTCTTAATGCTTATTTGATTGAATATAGTAAATTCTAAATAATTGAACCATTATTCAGATTGTATGAAAGGATGGTGTATCATCCGAAGAAGACATGTTACTCCTTTTTATTTTTGTACAAGAAAATAGACCATTCAAACTACGCTTTTATTACTATTATGATTTATTTTTAATGCAGAATCTAGACTTTATTCTTGTTCCTCTCGTTTTTCTAAAATATCTAATTCTTTATCTATTTCTGATAACATCTTTTCCAATTTTCCACTTAGCCTCATGGTCGACTTGTTGATATTTCCAGATTTGAGCCTTTCGATCAACTTTATTATATGGAGCAAGTTAATAAAATAAATAGATATAAAACTCAGATTAAAACTTTGAAAATCACGGTTTCCCTTTTCTTTTTCTTTTACCTCTTTATAATCTTCATGATGAAATTTGATTTCATTGAGCTGAGCTCGTTGTTCAAGATATTCCACCTTACTTCTCAAGTCAGTTAATGCTTCCTGAAGATCATCTTGCTCTTTGTCAGATAAACTACTTTCATATTTTTCTCCCTATAATAAATATGTAAATATCATGTACTGTGTATTATATATATATATTTAAAAATATATAAATAGAAGAGGAGAAAGATTATATATACACAACTTACGAGTTTAAAATCTTCTATTTCATGTTTTTTTCTTTCTTCTTCTATTTCTTTTAGACGCATTTTCTCTTCTTTTTCTTCTTGTTCTGATTCATCTTCCATGAGTTCTTCTTGTTGCTCAAGTACATCAAATTTCTGTTTACTTGTACTAGCACCCATAAGTTCTAATACCTGAAGTTCAGCCTCATTAACCAAATTATCAGGTAAACTATTAAATGTGGCGCGAAGCGCATCTTCAGGTGTGGATCTTGTAGAATCCGTGTAACTAAAAGCTCGTGACAATATTAACAAAGTGGAAGGTACACGATGGTTCAAATGAAGATCAAGCCACTGCGCTAACTCATCTCGAAGTCGACCAGGAGAAACTGCCAAAGTGGGAATACCTCGAGTGGCGCATGCGGAATTTAATTCTTGAAGTGTCAATTGATCGATTCCTTCTTTTTGAATAGCCAAATCATCCCATTTGATTCGTGTCATGTTATGATGTATTTGGAAGCGCAAAAAGTTATCTGTACCAAACGCATTTATGTTCATATAACGGCAAATAGAGACTAACTGGGGTCGTGATAGATTGTCCAAGGTCAAATTATCTTCAAACTGAGCCGCTACTTTAATTATATCTTCTGTACTAGCCTGTTCACCTGTCATTCGAACTTTTCGAAAGAACTCGGTAAACGCTGTGGGTGAGGAAGATTCTTTTGAACGTGATGCATTGGACTCTGCAATTGTTTCCTGTAAGAACTTTGCCATTTCCAGTCTTACTTTAAGCTGCCTCTTCTTTTTCTCTTCTTCGGATTTTTTGTTTTCAAAAGTGCTTGGAAGCATGTTTGGAAACATCTTTAATGCTACTGGTAATAAAAGCTCCATAAAGGGCACAATTAAAAACACCGCAAATGGCACTAAACGTATGATATCATTGGTAGTACGACGAAGCTAGTTTATGGGATTTAGTCATATTATATAAGATAATACCAGTTTATATATGAAAATAAATAAATAAAAAGGTATGTATATACCTGTCTATTTTCGCGCCGAGTTAGAGTTTGCCCTTTTAACATTTTAAACGTCAATCGAGAAGATATACGAACTTCAAGCCCCAAAAGCTTTGTTCCGTGCCAATAGTGAACAGCTTCTCTTTTCACTTTTTGCCATAATGTCTTTTTTTTTATTTCCTCCGTCAGCGCTGCTTTGTTTTGATTGTTGTTTAATAATAGTTGATTGGTTGTAAATCTACGTTGGTGTACATATAAAAGGTATGAAGTTCCTTTTGCAAGCGTAGAGTAATAGCGAGTTTGTAAAGATCTTATCATTAGAAAATAAAAAATAATGAAAGAAAGAGAAAGAAAAAAGAAAGAAAATCACTTGTATGTGATGATATAATGTACAGGCTAATAAGGGTGTAGACTGATGAATAGTGTTTCCGAAAACAATTAGTGAATTATCCGGCTCAGTTGGCGGTTTTTAAATAAATAAATTCACCAAAAATAAAGTGATACACACCTGTGTAAAAAAGACGATGGAATAAATTAACCACTTTCATCTAATCTCTTTCAGGAACCAGTTTTAAATAAAACACTGTTGAATTTTATACTAAAATATATATGTTAGTTTGTTTGATATTTGCTATCATATACGAACAACCTGGAAAACCAGGTATGTTACTTCAAGCATTACTGTTAATATTACTAAGTCTTATCGGGTACTAATATTTTTCCGTCAATACATATGTCAGTAAAATAACTCTATGATACACTGAAATAAAATATTTGCTTCAATTGAAGAAACCAAAGTGTATTATAATACAAACATTGAAGAATAAAAAACTATAAGTTTTAAATTAGGTTAACATAAAGCGGTAAATTAGTCTTGTTCGTTGCTTTGAGAGAGAGACTTTTATTTTTACATGTTAAGAAATTTCAAGCAACTCTAATTTACTGCAGAAAAAAACAGATGTCCTTTTCAGTTCTATCTATTTATTTTTAAGGATATATATATTATGCTCTAGGTGCAAAGCCAACGCGGCGGTTATCATTATCATATACAGAAACATATTGCTGAAGGAAGGCATAACCAAGAATCATGTCAACAAAAGAAGGTGAAGCATGGAGATAAGTATAACAAGTTCTATCAGAATATGAAAGCTATGAATATGAATTAGAAATGCTAGTTTAGTATATTTGATAAGAAATAACCAGTATATATTTACCGCGCCAGAAGTTATAACATAGTGTTCAGGTGTTAATGTATAAGCATTATTTCCCATAGTAAATGATATATCAGGTAAATTATGTGACTTGCAGGGAACTGCGTATTGACCACCCGAGTCCTTGTGTAGTCCTTCTACATCCTTGAATACTTCACGGATAATTTCACTGGGCAAAAATAACATTGTAGATCCTATTTTTTTATTTTATTTTTATTTTTTGAATACAGTTGCACCTATAAATATTTATTTACCTGTATCAACAATTGCGGTTATGCCTTTTCTGTATTTCTTAGTATAATTGCCAACTTTGATTTTGGTAACGTCGACTGCCCAATAGTCTTTGAATTTTCTGTTTTTTGTAATTGGTGCATAGGTAACAGAACCGTTTATGTGTCTATCTTCCACTATCATTTATTTTTTGGAAAGATATAGTTAATCTAATATATTCTTTATTTCTGTGTCCTCTATTTATAAATCTATACCTCCACCAAATACCAATTCGCCATTGATTCTATTCCTGCTGAATTCTTCAGTGGTTACAGGTGTAAAATAAATTGAAAATACGTTATTGTCGATTATCTTATTATTGAACATAGACGTAACTAAAGTTGGTATAACCTTTTTCTCTCTGTTGTTAAAAATACTCAGACTATCTGGACCTATTGTTTTAAATGAATTAGATGATAAAAGTATTTGAATCTGTATAAGGATTTATACCTATTCCTAGAATACCATCAGCTCCATTATCGGTTAATTCTCCATCATTAGAGTCTGATACAACCAGATTCTAATATATATATATAAGTATTATTTTAGATATTTTAATACAAAAAAGCACTTACTGCTCCGGGTACTATTACACTATCTATAGCAATGTTGTCGGTTACATAAAAACCTTTTGCAAAACCATCTCCATACCGAATATTAAAACGAAGATCTGTTTTATTAAATGTAGAAGACCTATGAGGTTGTAGCGAGTTTTTTGGATAACCACAAGAGCGGCCACAACCTTGAAGCGGTACCCAGGTACTAGAAGATCCTGTATCCAATAGTAATTTAAATGGTTGAGGTGGTGTACCAACCGATACATCAATCAAATATGCAAGGTCGATATTTTCCAGTGGCACATCAACAAGTGTGCCCAATTTCCTTAAACCTGTTGAAGATTTCGAACCCTTGTTTTTCAATTCAGTAGCTGCAAAAGGAACATGAACTAGTTGGCTAGCAAAGACTGATGATAAAATAGAAGCGGTTAAAAACAGACAATTCTTCATGGCATTTCTTTCTTCTAACGTCTTTCTTTTTTTTTTTTGAAAAATAATATCTAACATTTACATTTTATATCAATTTTTTAAAAAAGTAATTTGTTACCCCGTTGTGTTTAAAAATAAACTCTGTATCAACAAATAAGATTGATTTTGTGTGTGTGTGTGTGTGTGTGTGTGTGTGTGTGTGTGTGGAAATCCGGCGATCACTTGAGGAGATATTTACTGGAAAAGAAAACGTTACTTCGTCAGCACGTCATTTTCCCATTTCCCATTATATGTTTGTTTATATCAAATCTCGATCATTTATCGAAAATAATCTTCCTTTGTATAAACTGTATTTTGGATTGCATTATAACAATATCAACTATATCAGCACCAGTAACTAAAATAGTAATAGCTATAGAAATCAATAAAATGAGACTCATTAAAATTTAGTTGAGTAATAGTGGTTGACAGCTGCAATTTCTCAGCAATCCAGATTAACGATTATAGAATATATAAATCTTCATATTAAAAAGGATTCCCCGAAGAACTTCTTGCATTTAAAGTGCTACTATCTTTCACTTTTTTTTAAAAGACTAATTAAATAAAGCAAATACATATACAGACTCTTTTTATTTTTATTATATAAAGTAGGGGGGGATGCAAGAAGTAATGAAATTAGATCAAACCCTTAGCAACAGCAATTTCGGCATTAAGTACAGAGGAGCCAGCAGCACCAAGTACTGTGTTGTGAATGAGTAAGACGAATTTGATGTCAAGAACAGGGCACTCTCTGACACGACCAACAGTGACAGTCTGACCCTTCAAGTTTTCACGATCCAAACGAGGTTGAGGACGATCAGCATCATAAGTGACAACAATGGGCTTTTCGGGAGCTGAATGACAGCCCAACTTCTCAGCATCAGAAGTATATTTCTCCAAGACTTCATACACCTGTTCAACGGTGGGAGCACCATTGGTAAACTTAACAGAAACACTCTCAAGATGACCATCCAAAACAGGAACACGTGTACAAGTAGCAGAAACAATGGTGTTTTCAAGCAATGCAAAACCAGTGGCATCAGCATTAACACCACCAATGATCTTACCTACTTCCCACTCCATCTTCTCTTCCTCACCACCGATATGGGGTACTACATTATCGAGGATATCCAAACTGGGGACACCGGGGTAACCGGCACCAGAGATAGCCTGCTGTGTGTTTACAATAATATGTGACATGGGTCCAAATGCATCCTGCAATGCCTTAAGAGGAACAACCAAACCAGTGGTCGAACAGTTGGCGTTGGTGATCAAGAAACCCTTCTTAAGGTTATGAACCTTGCGTTGGTGAGCGATAACATCAAAATGACAAGAGTTGACGGTAGGAACGATCAAAGGCACGATAGGATCGCGACGATAATTCTTTGCATTGGAGAAAACAGCAATATCTTGTTTTAACATGGCCATTTCTAAATAGCAAGAGGGCTAAGTAAACAAAGTAACCAAACACCTTGATATTCCACACTTTCTAAATTACTTACCAACATCACCAGCAATATCAGCATCAAGACCAGAGAATACAACATCACAATCCTTGAAGAGCTCGGCATCACAGGTAGTAACAACAATGTCAGTTACATTCTTGGGGATAGGGCGGGATTGCTTCCAACGGACAGCATCCTTGTAAGCCTTACCGGCAGAACGAGGAGAAGCACCCAAAGCGTGAATAGTGAAGATAGGATGTTCAGCCAACAACAAAATAAAACGCTGACCGACAGTACCAGTGGCACCGAGAATACCAACTTTCTTAGGGGAAGACATTATTACTATTTAATTTAAAACAAAGAGAGAAAGGAAAAGAGTAGAGATATCTATTAAAAAATAAAAAATAAAAATAAAGAAACACTTTGACTATTTTTATTTTACCTGCTAATTTCATTGGATGATGGCCACAGCTATGAAATGTGAGTCATCCTCCGACAACTATCTCCAATATAATTAACTCTTAATAAAACTTAATTTTTTTTAACAGGATTTTTATCTCGGAAAAAAAAGGAAAAGGGTTTCCTACATTAATGAGATGTATATATAAGAAAAGTTGAAGAGAAAAGCCTTTGTTTATATAAAATTGTCAAATCAAAAGAAAATCACCAATGATATCTTTCCATCATTAGTTTCAGAAGACGGAAAATATTATTTTTTTAAAAAATTTAATCGATCTTCTCTCTACTTTATTATTCAAAGTCTCTTTTTTTTTGATAATATTGACAAAAATTAGAGTTACAAAGCGATTTATAGATATTTAGTCAAATAAGAAACTAGATGCTAATGCTTAAGAGTCAAATATACTAAGAAAAAGGTACCTTGTGGATCAATCAGATCTGAACCATTTTAGGATTTGACGATTTGGCTCGTAGGTAACCAATATTTTAACTTCAGTTTCGGATGGCTTTAAAAAATCGATTTAGACACTATAAATATCGCTTTCAGGTTGAGTAGACTTTTACAGTATTTTCGGTTACACTTGAGAAGATTATAATTTTTTTTAGACCAATAGAAATATTTTT
>VCJA01004635.1:7326-18807 GCA_024139275.1 Backusella macrospora
TAAAATACAGTACTGCAAAGTGTATATGCAAAAATACTTTTCTTTCTCATGTTACAATTCCATCGTAATACAAGATCTTTATGTATACAAAGTTAAAAAAAAATCGGTAGATGAAATTATTGTATATAAGTACAAATGTACAGATATATGTTATGGTACAGTGGTCCCTCGATAATTATACACTTTTGACGATCCTCTATCTCTATAAAAATAGCACAAACCTCACAACCTCACACCTCGATACTTGCACGCCTTGATAGCTGTACTACTTTTATGACTCCTCTAGAGTATGCAATTATTGAGGGATCAATGTACCATTTTTTTGATCAGTAAACTGAGAAATTTTGCGTATATGTCATAAATGTTATTACAACAAGACCAGTAAAACCGAATGTTTTTTATTTTTTATTATTTAAAATGGCCAATATTCGATACAAACACACATTACGAAATGATTTATTATGAATCATAAGCTATATATAGCTTAATATGTTGCCAATAAAACGACGTGACTAATTTATATACTTTGTGTTTTCATCTTTGCAAGCACAGAAATAATGTAATTATACATGTTGTGAGAATATTTCCCAAAAAACGGGTCGTAATAGAACATAAAAGAGAAGTAATAAATAGTATGTTTAGTATATATGTTTCTTTTATCATTTTTAATCATCAGCTACTTTGATAACTTTACAGATTTTTGTGATCTAAAATAAAGAAATAGATTTCATCAGTTAAGAATACGGCGATGTTTCAATCTCGCTGACAAATTTCGAAATTTACGTGTCTTTTTCAAATTATTGAGAAAAAGATTCATGCGAGAGGAAATGGGTTAAAGAGTTCTTAATATCCTTATATCATCCAACCCAATGAATAATAGTAGTAAAAAGGCTAAATGTCCAAATATTTAAATGAATCCCATTTATTATAAACTTTGAGCATCTCTAGCAAAGAGTGTAATAATTTATTATTAGTTAAGTAAAAGTAACACTGCAGAAAGTCTTTTGATAATCAAGTTAATTATTCTATTAAAATGTTAACCAAAAAATTGATAATAACAAAAGTGAGGGTTAAATAATGATTGATATTGCGATAGCGATACTACATCCATATCCACTAGTGTTACAGTGATGGCTATAAAGTTGATTCAACTCGATAGATATTATTACTAATATGTCATATATTTTATATAGCCATAACATAGCCTAGTGCTTACTATTATTACGAGGCATCAATTATCACATTCTTTATTTACATGACTTTACTATTATTATTATTTATTATCTTTTATATGACCATGTATTTACTGAATCAAATATTATATCTAATTCTGTTTCGAGCATCGTCTCAAATAGATTTACTGCCAGTGGTACTAACTCCATAATAATATTGGAGGTTTTGACTTAATACTAAACCGATTCTTAATTGCATATAATTTACAATATCAAATTCATTCTGTATCAACGCTTTTTAAAGACTCGTTTAGAATCACAGCGCAAATTAATACACTACTTTATTGTCGAATTTTTCCATATATTATATAATACATCCAGATTAGTGACAAATAAGACTTGCAATTAAATTCCTTTCATATTTTTTAAACCACAAACAGTTTTTGTTCAACAAATATCTGATAACGACTAGACTTATACTCAATTTTACCTTCTTAGTTCACCTAATTAGCATATATTATAAGCTTACAAAGGCTATTACTGTATAAATGATCATATTGGTTATCTGGTTAGTTGTGAGTGATACAATAGGTACATTTACATAGTATCAGCGTAAATATATGAAAAGCCTCAGATCTGATCAAGACGGGAAAATAAATCTACACTGTAATACAAGGTGACCTCTTTCTCTATAACATGATCAAACAAAAAAATATAAGTATAACCGCTTCTATTAAATTTTGTACCAGGCACCTTTTTTTTATTCAAACTTAGTCCCAGTAATGGTCTACAAAACACAATGTATGTAAATGAGATGATAAGCAAACTAACATGAATAAATGAACGAAATCAAAAAGTCCTAATGGCTTAATCCCTTCCATGTAGCTGAACCTCCTGATATCATTCTAGATCTTGATCTTGATCCCGACATTCGTAAAAAAGCAAGAGAAGGTGACTCCTTTGCTCAGCTTGATACTGGTAAGACCACTATTACCTTCCTTCTTTTCTTCTTCTTTTTATTGTTATTGTTATTTAACATATAATCTATCATCAGGGCAAGCGTATTTATTGTCAACACATATAATTGATAATTATGAAAAAGCATTTTATTGGCTTCAGCTATCTGCAGAGCAGAGAAATATGAAGGCTCAATTTATGCTTGGTGATTTATTTGCTCTTAGAAAAGTGGTTGAAAAAGATGAATTCACAGCTTATGAATACTATTTAAAAGCTGTTATTCAGGGTTATCCAAAGGCTTTAACTCGTCTTCATAATCTCTACCATGCTGAACAAAGCATCTATACCCGTGGACAAAGAAATTCTGGAGAAGAAGAATGGGCTCAGCCCAAATTTAAAGAGCAGAATCATATTCGCGAATTGTTCGAGTTTCGTGTCCAGCACTTAGAATCTGAATTGACTAAAATAAAACAATACTTTGTGGGACTTTTAAATGACTCTAGAAAGCAAGGTACTGAAGAGGCTCACTTGATCCTGGGTTTTCTTTATCAACGTGGTTATGGTGCCAGAAAAATCACTTCTCGTGCCATCGAGCTCTACACGCTGGCCGCTGAAAATGGAAATACTGACGCTCAGTACAACCTCGCTTTTATTTATCATCACCAACCTGATATGAAGTGGAATTATCGCGAAGCCTTCAAATGGTACACTAAAGCCGCTGAAGGTGGAAGCAGCTCAGGAAGAAGCGGCCTGGCCTACCTGTATCAAAAGGGACTCGGAGCAGATATAAACTATTCAAAAGCGATAGACTTGTATACTATAGCAGCTGATAGTCGTAATATACATGCTCAGATTTCTCTTGCATGTATTTTTCGAAAGGGTGAAATTGTGGTTAAAGGCTATGTAGAAGCAAAAGAATGGTACAGAAAGGCTACTACAGAAGGCAGCACAGTAGCTCAAAACTGCTTAGATAGACTTGATCATATTAACAACTTTCCTGAAGAAGATGAAAAAGCCGACTCGCTTAAGAAAGAAATACCCAAATTTTACTCCAATAAAGGTTTATGCTCGAAACTCCGGACTGATATCGCAAATATTACTGAATATACAGGTCAGAAGAAGTTAAAAAAGTTGGCTACATTTGCTATGAAGTCAGATGGAAATGCAATGTTTAAAATCGGTATGAAATATTACGATGGAGACCAATTCGCTCAAAACAAAGATGTGGGGTTCAGTTGGATACTTCGAGCTGCCAAGGCTAAACTTATTGAAGCACGACTTATTGTTGCCAAAATGTATAAAGATGGTGACTGTGTTGAGCAAGATTACCTCAAATCAAGTATTTGGTATTCAAGAGCTGCTAAGAAAAAGGATACCAGGGCGCGATATCATCTTGGCCAAATGTATCATCAAGGACTTGGTGTTAGAAAAGACCCTTTGGAAGCCAGTAAATGGTATGCTTTTGCCGCTGGAAATGGAAACAGTGACGCTCAGCATGAACTTGGTACATTACGAGAAGAAGGAGAGGGCTTGCGTAAAGATCTACCTGATGCAAGAAAATGGTATATGAAGTCGGTCGTACAGAAAAACCCAGAAGCTATTTACAAACTAGGCAGAATGTATGAGAAAGGAAGTAAGCTGAAGTCTAATATTGAACAGGCATCACTTTTATATGAAAAAGCATCATGCATGGGTAACTTGGATGCTGAGCTCAAACTAATAAGACTGTCCTCAGAGAAAGAAAATACATTTTTTAATTTCAAAAAATTATTCAAGTACTATGAAATGGCTTCCAATCAAAATAATCCCGAAGCTAAATATAAACTGGCTATTATGTATCTTGAAGGAAATGGTGTTGATCAGGATTTTGTTCGAGCATACCATCTGTTTAAAGAATCCAAGGATCTCCATTATCACAATGCCAAAAATATCTTTTGCATTCCAATAAACTATTTGAAAAATAATGAGATAAATTTCGATAAATTGGCGGCAATGTTCACTTTAATTTGCCAACTTGGACTAGATTCTTTAGAGTACAACTTAGGGTATTATTACGAGTTTGGCAGTAAATATTCTTACCATCTTAGTTCACATGAGTACAATCCCAATATTCCATTATCGAGAGACTGGTATGAAGTAGCAGCCTCAAAAAATGATGCAAATGCTCTATACCGATTAGGTGTTATGTTTGAAGAAGGCAAAGGAATTGATCGAGACCTTCCGAAGGCAGCAGAATATTATGAAAGAGCACTAGAAAATGGAAATATAGATGCTATCCATAGACTAGGTTGCATGTATCTTAATGGTGATGGTGTTTCTCAAGATGTTAAGAAGGCATTCTATCTATTTACAGATGCATCTAACATGGGTCATAATACTGCAGTATATTTTTTAAACATACCAGACGAATCTATTAAAGATACCAAATACAGAAACATTAAATATATGCTAGAAAAAATAGCTATATCGGGTAATGTGGCTATTCAATACCAACTGGGTATCTTCAATTTAAACAGTGATTCATTCGAATATATTCAAGAAGCAATAAAATGGTTTTCAATGGGTTCAAAGGGAGGATGTATAAATGCTTCGTATCAGCTCGGTCTTTTATATGAAGAAGGAATATATGCTAAAAAAAATCACCGAGAATCTATTAGATTATATCAGATTGCAGCAGATAAAGAAAATGAAGATGCATTGTACCTACTTGCTCGACTATACCACTGTGGAAATGGAGTTAAACTTGACTATTTGAAGGCATTTGAACTATATACTTCAGCTGCAGAATATGGAAATCAAATGGCACAGTTAGCAGTTAGTGTATCGAGTATATCAACATGGGAAAATAAAAACCATTTCAGCAGCCCTATTCTCGAATATGATGCGTATTTCAAAATGTGGGAATATGTAGCAGAACATGGCAATGTCAACTTACAGTTTGAGTTGGGAAGAGTCTTTGAAGAGATGAAAACTAATTGGGGATTGTTTCAAGCAAAAATATGGTATTCCAAGGCGGCTCAGAGCTCAAATAGCTCAGCTTTGTTTTGTTTAGGCCGATTATACGAAATAGAAGAAGATTACCTAAGATCTATTGAACTATTTGAAAAAGCTGCCAAAGAAGGCAATATAGATGCTTTATGTCGACTTGGTGATACTTATCAAAACAATAATGGTGTTATTTATCAGAATGATAATGACGTAGAGTCAGACCTCATCATAGCTCTGGGTTATTATAAGAGTGCAGCAGAAAAAAATAATCCAGAAGCCCAGTTTATTCTAGGAAAACTATATGAAAGAGGAGAAATAGTAAAAATGAATTTCTTGGAAGCTTTCAAATGGTTTACACTAGCAGCGTCGCAAGATAACAAAGATGCGCAAATTCATATCAATAGGCTTTTAGATAGTATTGATCTCGATGACTTATTTCATCATAAACGATTTCGTCTTTTATCTAAACTTGCTGATGAAAATAGATACATAGATCAGCGCGGGATATCATTTTTAAGAGCAATACATTTTCAATTAGGCTCTGCATTCTATCATGGTCTTGGAACTTCCATCGATTATGAAAAAGCTTGGGATTCTTTTAAAGTCTCTGGTACTAAATATGGCGAAAGTAAAGCTAGAATTATGATGACTATTAAATCTGGAAATATTGATTTATCAGTGAAAGATGACTATTTAAAAAAACTAGAGATGTTGGAGACATCAGTTAACTATCTATCAAAAGAAGAAATATACGAATTAGGTGTAATTTACTATCAAGGTGTTTATCTAAATTCAGATGATTTGGAATCTAAAAAAAGGAGTGTGATTGCTGAGCCTAATAATACTAAATCGTCAAAATATTTCAAAATGATTACTGGAAAAGAACTAAAAGGTATTTATATTTATATTTATATATCTATATATTTATAAATAAACAGACATCAGCATATCTAATACAAAATATAACAGATGCTAAGGAGCACTATGGTATAAGCAGTTATTATTTAGGGATGATACATTATGTTAATGCTAGGCATAAAAAAATTACATCCAAGGCCGTGTATTTTCTAAATAATGCTTCTCATTGTGGATATACAGATGCCAGCGATCTTCTAAAATCCATAAATGACATTAATAACACCGAAGTTTTTAAAAAAATTATCGAATGGCACATAGACAATCAGAAGCCACAGAACTTGAATCTAATACACAACATTGGTTGGATGTATTATGAAGGCATTGGCGTAGAAAAAGATTACAGCGAGGCATTCAAATATTATAAAGTCGCAGCTGAACAAGGGTACTGTGATGCTCAATCAAATTTAGGGTATATGTATTTTTACGGTAACGGAATCGAACAAAACCATATTGCAGCAGTGAAATGGTACAAAAAAGCTGCAGAGCAAAACCATACCGTTGCAAACTACAATTTAGGAAACATATATTGCAATGGTCTTGGTGTCAATAAAGATTATAACGAGGCGCTCAAATATTGTAAATTCGCAGCTGAACAAGGATACGGCGCTGCTCAATACAAATTGGGATATATGTATCTCTGTGGTTTCGGAATCAAAAGAGATGCTATTGCAGCAATTGAATGGTACAAAAAGGCTGCAGAACAGAACTATACCGCTGCAAACTATGATTTAGGAGACTTATATTATAATGGTCAAGGCGTTGATAAAGATTATAACGAGGCATTTAAATATTATAGAATCGCGGCTGAGAATAGATTTGGTTATGCTCAATTTCAATTGGGATATTGTTATTTTTATGGCAAAGGTGTTGACAAAGACGAAGATAAAGGACTAGACTTAATGTTTGAAGCCTCAGATAAAGACGATGATATGCAGAGTGATCTAGGTGAAATATATCACTCAGTAAATTCCAAAAATCAGAACTTTTTGAAAGCGGCAGAGTGCTATGAAAAAGTTCCTGCTGGTGTCCAACAAAGTTACGCTCTTCGAGGTATTGGCTTACTTAATGAATATGGTGATGGTGTTGATCAGAGCTACCAGGAAGCTCTAAAGTACTACCAGCAGGCTGCAGATCAAAACAACAAAGGTGCTTACTATAACATCGCTCTTCTATACTATTATGGAAATGGAGTAGTCAAAAATTACACTTCCTCATTAAAATGGTTTTATAAAATTATAACAGCAGAAATCAAACTTGGTAACACCTATGTATGTGTTCAGAAAAATGGCGGAGATACAATTGGGATTAACCCACAAAAGCAAAAAATGTATTCTCTGGAGCCTGAGTCGTTTATATACGGCGAAGCGCATTATTATCTCAGCATTATGTACGAAAAAGGACAAGGAACTGATATTAACAATGGTAAATCAGAAGAACATAGGAGGATTGCTATTTCGCATGGAAGCAAAAACGCAGAAAATTACTCTAGATCAACTACTAAAACATTTAAAAAAAATCAAAAATCGAAACAACTATGTAATTTGTTATTTTGCTTTTAACCTCACTTAATTTATATTTACTTATATATACCGTGCTTTGAGGTTTGACAGGATCAAAGTGCGATATTCATTTCGCAATGGGTAGCTTTAAGTAATCGTTTAGGTTTTGTTACCATCTTATATTTAAAATAATTGAATAAATCTCGAAAATTTAATTAATGCATCTATTGTAGTAGACCAAAAAGAATACCTAATTTTATAAACAATTTAATGTGTTTTAAAAAAAATTACAATGCATCTGATTCATGTCGGGTTTTATGATTATTATTATGAGCAAAAATCAAGACCTAGAGAAGCAAGTAATGAATTACAAGAGTGGAAGAATATTCTTAAATATTTCCCAGGATTACAGAAGTGAAACAGTCTATTTTATTTTTAAATTATTGGAAAATGATGTATTTTCACGTCTAACAAGTCTTGTGATATTACCGTTAAAAAATGATGATTGGACGCTCTATTGATTTTTTTAGAGTATATAAAGAATACTTCCATGCTTGAATATTTACTGTACAATTACTTTGGAATAAATGAAAACCACTCATTTTAAATTTTCTTTGTTAGCCACTTTCAAGATGGATTACTGTATTATTTAGCCAATAAATATGAATCCACTCTAAAAAAAAAAAGATTCATTCCGTTCATCTCACTTTTCATAGGAGGAGAGTACCATTTTTGATCGCTAATGCCTATTTCTAGACTATTTAAATCGAAAGTATACTAAGCTAATCACACTTAAAGATGGACTTTGATCACTCTCTCCAAATCCAATTTCCATTAAAAATATTCTACGTCGTTACTAGATAAGATGTCTATATACTGATTGAAAAATACATTTCCCGAATGATTTAATCATCGTGATTACATCGTAAGAACAAATGAGTTAAATATACGGAAGTCTTACGGACCAGAAGTTTTTTTCTTAGAGTACAAAAGGAGTCCGACCTATAGGATATTCAAATAATATATAATATGCTGCAAAAAAACTTCGATTCCCTAAGAACTTCGATGCCCTAAGAGCTTCGGTTGCGTATTACACATTTACCCGAGATATTTGCGTAGAAAAATAAATTAATAACTTCATGGTCGGTATCACCCTCCTCTACCATAATCGAACTTAGGGACATAAGTATACATACGCCAAATTTTGTATTTGATAACTACTTTGTGTTGACTTATTTCTCAATATTATATAACATTTACATCTATTCTGATACGAATCCATTGATCCTATTTGATAATATGTATTTCCATTACGACTCATTCTTACTCATTGAAGTATGTCATTACGTTTATACATACAACCAATTGTTCCGTTTTTTCTTTTTCTTGATTTACTGCTTTTTCTAAATAATTTTATTATTTTTTTTCCTTGATTTTTTTTTTCATCCTTTTTCTCAATTTTTTGAAATAAACAGTATTACTTGTTGAGTAAAAGAGCAACATTAGTCTTATCAACTGATCGTAAGTTTATAAATATTCTATGCGTATTGCGTAATGCCTTAAATCAGGTAATCCAAAGATATAAAGTATAATGGGAAAAAAAACTTATAGTTGTCTATACTGCCTATCATTTATATCGTGTTTGAAGGTTCTTTGTGTCATGGTATGCGTAATGAGGCTGAAACCTCAAAAATAGAAAACTAATCTTCTTACTTTTTGTACTACAGTCAGACTTCGAGATCGGAATACAGTTAAAAAGAATAACCTTGGAATTTGAATAATTTTTTCTTTTTTTGTTGAAAATAATTATAGCATTATTAGTATTCCAAAAACTCTGTATTGGTATTTAGAATGCTTTTTGTTCATGGGACTTGCAACTTATGAAAGGCGTTTCTTGAGTTGGTAGTTCAAATTTCATCTCTTTTCCTTTTATGCTAACAAATATACCCTTCTCAAAACTTTTGTAGAAGGTAGACGATGATGAACTATTGTTTTGCTGCTCATTACTAGTACATAAATTTTGTTGTTATAAGTGTCGGTCAATCATATTGCTCTTATGTATTATGTATTACCACGTGTCAGCCCTCGATACTAGAATTTTGAATATTTTTTAGTTCATAATGCAATATTTTAATTTTGAGGTCTGATTGTACTCATCTATGAACAATATAGTAGGCGTTAAATATTATATATATATATTGCTAGATTTTACATTAAAAATCTGGAGTTGCTTTCAGTTATAGAGAATCTGAAAAGAAAAGAAAACGCATCCAAAATCATTATCTTCTGTTTCTAAACTAGATCCAAATTAAGTAACACACCATAGGATAGGTAATGAGCTAAAGACTTAAAAAAAAATTACCAGTTATAAAAGAGTGAGAATTAATAGTTAAATAGAAATTAGTTCGAGTCACAAGAAAGTGATGGGATGGTGGTGTAGATTCAAGTCCCAAGAATACTATTCTTCTGTAATCAATAAATCATAAATCACCATCGTCTAATCCTCTATACTACTGCTCAATTCCTTATTTCATTTATACCTATAGTCATCTAGGAGAAACTGTTCGAATAAACATGACTTTGCATTTCATCATTTTACCATATTTGTGATTTATAAACACTGGCTTTGTAATCTGCTCTAATAAAATGTCTGAATCAAATATAACAGAACAAGATAAACCTGCATATGTATATACATCTATATATCATACTCTTCACCTGCTTTTACTATTTGGAAATAATAAAAGAACAGCAAATAACTTAAAATGGGCATATTTTCTGTCTAGCCTAAAAAGGAAAAAATGACTATTTGTTGTACAAAAAACAACATAATTTTAAAAATGATTTAGCTTATGAAAATACGTCACTTTTATACGAATATGTTTTCTTGTTTTTTCTTCTTTTCTTTTTAGCACTTTCTTTCTTTTTCTACTATATTCCACTTAAACTACTATTGTATTTTTTTCTCTCTCTATCTCTGATATATATAATTTCTTTTTAAAACAAGAATTTCTTTATAGATTGATTAATATGACTGTTGCTGACGATATCGAAACCAAGACTAAAATCAAATGGTTGCCACTTGAAGCTAATCCCGAGGTATTACTAATCTATAAAAATATACTTTTCTATAATTATTTTTTATTCAATCTGTTATATGAATTTCTTGATTATCGTAGGTTTGGAACAAGGTATAGCATTATACATATTGGGTGTGAAAGAAAGGGATTTGGTGTTGTAAAACCACGCCTAAAAAAAAATTAGAATAATATTAAATAATACTAAATAATGCTAAATGATAATAAAATGAATATGCGTATAGATTATTCACAATAATGGTGTAGATTCAAACTATAGCTACACTGATGTTTATGGTAAGGTGTTACTTGCGGTACTTGAAAGATAGCAGAAGAAGTAACAAAAAAAAAATAGGCTTTGATCCAGAGTTGCTTGCTATGATTCCAAGACCATGTGAAGCACTTATTTTCCTTTACCCTATCACAGAGAAGTCTGAATCATTCCAGGAAGAAGAAGAAACTCACCTAAAGATTCGCGAACAAAACATTAGCCCAAATCTTGTATTTTATGACCAGACAATCGGTAACGCATGTGGTACAATGGCTCTGTTGCATTCTTTGGCAAATAATGACCATCTTCTAGGTGAGCATGGTTTATTTGCACAGTTCTTTTTCTTTCTTTATTATTTTTTTTTAAGAAGAAAAACTAAATAATGTTATCAATTAGGTTCTGGTGTATTTAGAAAGATACTGGACGACACTCGTAACATGTCTCCAAGTGAAAGAGCCGAGTACATTGAAGGATGTGAAGATCTAGCCAATATTCATAAATCAAGTGCGCAAGAAGGTCAAACTGAGGTAATATTAATGATCGAGAACGAGAAGAAGAAAATTCTAACTTTCCTTTTTTTTTAAAAAAAAAAAAAAAAT
>VCJA01004637.1:16400-29127 GCA_024139275.1 Backusella macrospora
TTCTTTTTGCATTGTCTTTAAATTTTGCTAGAAGAATACTGTCAAATTTTTACATTGTTATAATTCTCTTTTTCTTCCTTCGAGATTATATTGGTTTTTCCTTTTCCTTTGGTTTTGTAGAGTAAAAAAAATAGAGAGTTCAAATATATAGACCAAGAGTAGTAGGAATCGATTATTTGTAGTGAGCACCACCAAGCTTTGTTGTTTTAATACAAGTTTATGGATCTTGTATGAGTTAAAAGTAAGATAAAAAGAGTTTAAAATAATATAAATTTAGATAAAATAGATACAGAATACAAAGAATTAGATATATAATCGAATAATTCTAGGGAACAGCAGCAATAATCAACAATAAAAATAAGAAATATGTGAGAAAAAATCAAGTTAAGTTTTTAAACCAAAAACAAGTTACTAGCTGTTCTTTTATTTATATAAAATAAGGTCCTTGTTTTTCATCAAGATAATTATACAAATATAGTTTAGAGTTATATTAACATATATATGAAAAAATGAGTCACTATGAAAAATAACAATCTCTTTGGATAATCAGATTTATAATCGTAATTGTTGACCATATATATTACTGTAAAAACTGCAGTTTTAAACATAATAACCACGTATATGTACTATACTTTTACACCCGAAGTTGCAGTTTCTACATTGTGTCCTGCCATTGTGTTATATACAGCTTACAATTATTTGTGACTAATATTCTATTCTATTATCATTTTGAGGTACATGTAATTACGCAAAGTCTAGTTTTCTTTTCCATTAATTTCGTGGATCGTCTCACTGTTTCTGAGTCCCTTTTTCCTAGGTATGAAGTTGTTGATTTGTCCGGTATCTCTTTCATAAGTATATCAGTTCGATCCGGACTATCTTCTACTGATTCTATTGGATTAGCATACACACCTAATGCTTTTGGTTACATAAAAGAAAAATTGAACAGAGTTGAAAATTAGTACTTACTTACTGTAAATATCTTAGTCCTAGATGGAAACCCCCGTTCGTTGAGGTGATTTCATATTTTTTCTTTCAAATATCTGTGGTCTTCCTGTGCCACTCCAAGAGGACTCCGCTATATCCATCATGTTTTCGATGCATTCGTATCGCGGTTCCATACTGTTTCACAGTTTTTGCATTCAAGGACAGTACGGGCTGGTCATCCACCTGGTGATTTTATCACTGGTTTCAAATTCTTCTCTTTACATCTGTTACAGACCTATATCTATATTTATAAGGTAAGCAAAATAGCATACGAAAGAACTGTTTTCTATAATACATAATTGAGATTTGTCGGACTCATTTATATCAACCACAACGGCACGCAACTGGCTTGATCTTTCAATCAGCATCTTCTTGAGCAAACCAGTAGTTCCTGATTCATAACCTTTTATTTTGTTCGTATCTTTATTACACATTCCGTTACCAAATGCTATCAGTGTAATTGCATTTGATGCTGAAAATAATTGTTTGTTCCATTTTTTCTTCTCCTTTGTCTCACTATAAAACAAACTACAATACATATAAGAAAGAGAAAAAAAGCATAAGGACAGAAAAAAAATAGAAAGGATCATACTAAACAGGCTCCGTGGTATCCTTTTTTTCTCCTTTTGTCTTCTTCTTTTCTCTTTCTTTTCTTTCTTCTTCAGCAAGCTTCTTTATGTCACTCTTCTTCTTCTATAACTCAAGCTTTACCTGTCTCCTCGTTTTCCCTCTTGCTCTATTTCTGAGTTTGTTCTTTTTAGTTTTTTTTTTCTCTTTTTATTCTACTTCTTTCCACCAGCAATCAAAATATTGGCAAGTTCGGCATTCGCTTTTTGGCGACCCTGATAATCATTAAATTGGAAAGGAGCTGACTTCTCATTGTAAAAACCAAACAGAGTATCAACATCAAGGTAGATAAACACACACTTGGTCTAATTGACTATATTTTCTTCATTCGCAGTTTTGGCTGATGGGATATCCGCTTCTATTTGCTTAGTTCCTGTTCTTACTTTCATTATCTCGACGTGTTTTGCTCTCTATTTACTTCCAGTGTAGCAGGCACTTTCCGCTGTACTGCAAGATCTAACTTGATAATCTGCGCTATTATAACCAACTGTAGCTGTAAAAATACTTTTTCTACCAGGATTGATAGTACACGGTAATAAATATCTTTTAATCTCCTCTGTGTTAAAATCAGCCAAGTTAAACAAAGTAGTATTGGTGGAGGACTCTCTTTTTTTTTCCTTGCAAATACAAGACAAACACCGAATCCATCTGCCTGGATAACACAATCAAATATGAAGAATCAATAAGTATATTCAGTCTTATACATATATTACTTGAGTATATACCTTTCAAAGCCAAATTTTTCAAAGTTAAAAGCATTATAAAACAGTCTTAGTTTTTATTCATATCTGCTGCTTTTTTTTTTGCGTAGTGTTTGATGGTTATGTATCTCCATTTAAAGGAAGGGAAAGGTAAAAGATTAAATCTTCTTCGTAGCTTTGTCTGGTCATTATCACAAGTATCACATAGAGTTTCAATGCTTTTCAAAATAAATGCCAAAGTCGGCATAAATTTAGTAGGTGTTTCTGTCAAGTTGTCAATAGTAGGAATACAAGGCAGAGTTTTTTTTAATCTGTTGATCAAGCCTAATACTGACAATACATGATTTACAGCCACCAAGTCAATTTTTTTTGGCCACTTAGATTCTCCACCAATGATTACCGCCCAGCACAATTCTCGAATCATTCTCCTATTCAGTCCATTTGGTTCACCCTATAATAAATTGTGTTAAAATAATACATTTTACTTTTAACTGTATACTTACATCATAAAGTGGCTTTAAATTTAAGAAAAAATAGTAGTTAACCCTTGGTTCAAAGTTTTCAACTACATGATTGTTGTAAGTAGTTTTTAAAACGACACAAGCAGCAGATACAGAGTCACTGTATCCGGTTATCTTTGTTCCTTGTAGAGGATACACGCTGTTTCAAAGATGAAGCTTAAACATATTGAAATGAGAAGTCATTTCTTCTGATATGGCATTCTTGTTTGTTACTTTTACATATATGATCAGTTGACAAATAGAATAGAATACCAAAGTTTCTGTTCAAAGATATAATCATGATTGAGTGACTCTTGATTTTCAATTATAAAATTATTTACAAATATTTGTGCTCGGGACACTACATTTTTAATGAAAGCAGAGAGGCATATAACATTTGTTGTAAAGATTTCTTCATATGCTGGTCGAATCACAGAACTTAAATAGACTTTCCTGGTATAGATTTCAAAGTCTTTTCCTAGGGAGACTTCCAAAATCTTTTCTTTTGGTTTGTTCATACCACAGATTTTTGAATTTTTTGTACTCTGTCCGGCTTCACCACAATCTTTACATGTTGGATTTTCTGTAGAACCCAAATCTTGATTTAATCTTCTTCGTTTTCCTACTGACTTTGCAACCTTTGTTTCTAAATTATCTTTTTGAGCTATTTTTTTTCTTTTTTTTATTGTCTATCACAAGTAGCTTGTTAGATTTAATGCAATGCTTTTTTAATTTTTTAAAGGTACCTTTAGGATGCTTTGGACAAGAAAACTACCATTTGTTTGTATGACTTTTCTGACCACAATCAATAAATTTTGAGCTGCTGGGATTATATAAATAAATAAGTAAATAAGGCTGTACATGAATAATAATAATACCTTATTCTATTTAAATTATATATTCTTATTACTGTTGTAAATGTTATTTATATTGGAGGACCTCTATAAATAACATTTACAACAGTAATAAGAATATATAATTTAAATAGAATAAGGTATAAAAAAACAAAAAGGAGAATAAAAAAAAAGTATGTAGTTCTTCTAAAGCGACTAATAACGTTCAAGCGCTTCAATTTAAGTACTTTTAATCTGTTATACATTACCTTCCCTTGTATCACTATCATCTATAGGTTCAGTTACATGCACTAAAATTGTTTCAGTCAATAGAATAGGTGGCATTGATTCTAGATGTTTATTTAAGTCAATTATTAAATACTTTAATGGATTTTAATTTTATTGCCACACCTTCGCTTTGACCACTATTCTCAGCAGGTCCAGTCATCTGGACTTGTGAATCTTCAGTTACTGACATTGAGGACATCATTTCAAAACCTCTATTCATATCCTCTGTTAGTCCTATTCATAAATATTTGTATTGGTTTAATATAACTAACTTAGTGTATTTATCTATATACTAAGACTTTACCTATCCCTGATGCTTCCGAAAAGGATAAAGCTTCTGACTGGCAAGGTGAAAAAGGCTGTAAGAAATCAGGAACTATTCCTGATACTAAAGGTGAATGCCGTAGATTAGAAGAACCATCAGCTATTTTAGTTGGAGTATTTGAAGCAGAATTTTGATCTAGAATATCCTGTAGAATTCTCTCTTGTCCAGAGCGGAATACTGTAGTTACATATAACTCTGAACCATCAGTTGGAGTGTTACCAGAGGCAGAGTTTTGTCTAAAGAGCTGGGTGATTGCTCTTTGTCCATGAGAACGTTGGTTATTTCTTCTAGAAGGTATATATACAAAGTGTAGGAAATATTCTCAAATAAAAAAAAAGAAAAGGAAAGAAAGACAAAAACATAATTTGCCAAAATTTAACAACACTTTACGTGATCAAGTTTTTTTTCCAAAAGATTTACAACAACAAATTATCGAAGCGTGTCAAGACTTGACAGAATTTCACGCGAACGCATTTTTTTTTTTAAAAAAAAAATATGTACCTGGAGAATTATTTATATCTTATTGTCTAAATTAGCTATTGGAAGTAGAAAACCTGTTTAAAAAATAAAAAATTGATAAGCGAGTAGAGATGTTTGTTGTAGATTGGGCTGGCGAAGAAATGTTAAGTGACTCGCTTTGACTATCTGAAGAAGTTGAATTTGCTGAAGAAGAGTACTGATTAAGGAGATAATCGACTGATAAACAAGAGAAAACATTTGTTGAAGACCAATTTTGTGAAGGAATGGAAACAGGTGGATTATCTGAAGATTCAGGAGGAACAAAAGCAGAAGCAGGAGGAGGAGAAGTAGAAGAAGTAGAAGAAGAAGAAGAAGAAGAAGAAGGAGGGGATTGATCTGTTGGAGAATCACTGTTAACGTGATAAGGGTATAAATCACATTTAGTAATTCTTGACCACCAGATAATACTTAACTTAGATGTGTTAATTATTGAAAATTCTTCGTTGTTGATGGTCGTCTCTCGTGTTATGTCAAAGAGCTCGACAATTTCAAATATAGTGCCGTGTGAACCATATTAAATAGTACTATTGCTGTTCAATTATATATCTGGTTGTCTCATAACTTATTTATACATTCGAACTCCCTTATGTAATTCTCTGTAATTTTAACCTTGGGCTCTCTCTCTGTCACTTCAATAAATAATGAGGTTATAGGAATCCCATTTTATATTTTTATTACTGTTGAAGCCGTCAATATCATAAGTTCTATCCACTGGAGTTGCTTGAAGGCTATTATAAGAATTCAAAAAATCATTTATTTCAGTTGATTTTTATATTTAATAAAAACATACCTCTCTCTAATATTGCCGCGACGAGTATCATTATCAGCTCCTTCCAATCTTGACAAAGATCGTGGTCCGTCAACATGCCTAGAACAAACATGAATTTTTTCTTTTTTTTAGTATTAATTTCGTTTTATGGATTCATTTCGATTATTAGCAATACAAATAAAAAAAGAGTAAATTGGAAAGAAAGGTACTAGAAAACCTTTGAGGATTATTTTCTTAATTACGAAAATATTTTGTTTTCTTTTAATGCTACATCAAAGTCATTATTTTCTGGGTTATAAAAAAAAAAGGGTTCAAAAGAAAATAATACTTGGCTTCCTTCTCTTCTTTTTATAAAGATAATTTTTTTTTATTCATCAAAAATTTGCGCTTTAGCCCCTTTTTCTGTTTTTATTACTATCATTCTTAACCTAATGCTTAGGCTACGCTGTTGATTCTCCTTTGTGGAAAACTAATTACTTGACACAAGATAATTTAATAATACTGAGGACTTATCTAATACTTAACTGACGATTTCATTATTATTTTTATTTCGTTTAGACATGAAGAATAAAAGCGTTTAACTAATTCCTAATACTCCTTGTAAAGCACTTTGAGCTAATAAAGGTAATTTATCAATTCTCATTTGCCATCTGTATTTAAAATAGTTATTAAAGGTTGCTTTTATTATTAGACGTTGCTACTACTACTACTTCTCCCGCCGTTGCTCAAATACCGATGTACCTCATTTATATAATTTAACGCTGGTTATATCTAGCTGATATCAATAAAATGGGTAGGTACAGACTGAACGCGCTTGGGAACCGGTAAAATGGCTTTCTTTTCTAGCCAATGGAGTACTATTTTAGCTAGTATAATCACTGATATTAATAGATTTAATAACAGCAATACTAACGGAGAGTTTGGAATATAGTTAACTTCATATTAATCAGATTTATACTAAACAGAAGTTGTTTTTTAAAACCGTCAACTGTTCGCTATCCTTTTTTTAAAGAGATATAATGCTTACTACAAAATCTGATTTCTTAAAACAAGTTGTTAAAGGATTGTCATTTAGTAACGTTGGCTATCTAGAAATATTCGTTTGTTTTATTTCGAGAAAAAAAAAACTACTATAGTGAAACACTCGTTATACTATTCTGAGTATACAAGTTAATAAGAAAATAGCTTATACTTAATTAACAATATTCGATATATGAACTTCATTCTATCAATAAACCATATTGGCTTTTATATTTTAGTAATCAGTTTTATACACAATAGCCAATGTATCTTGTATACAAATAAATTAGCAAAAAAAAAAGTAAGAGCTGTCATTTAATCATTGTCAACTTAACCACCTCATTAAGGAAACAATTAATAGTAAAATAGCAGTAATCAAAGCAGAAATATAATGATGATTTGAGATTTCTGTAAGTAATTACTATTATGAATGGTGGTTAATATTTTATACCAAGTTACAGAAATTAATAATACTACTACTAGCGCATGGCGAATGATATTTAGTAGCCATAGCCATATATTCAAATGTACTTATTATTATTGTTTTTAAAAAAGGTTGTTGAATATGTGTGCTTTTAGAGGGAGAAAGAAGTTTTATCAGAAATCCACCCAATAATAATGATATAAAACACATCATATAAGCACGTTTGCACGCTAATTTAACATACTAAAAATATAAGGCAAGTGTTGTCCTATTGTATCTTTCATCCTTTTAATTAAAAAAAATATCTTTTAACTTTTAGCAACAGAAAGTATAGTCTAATTCAATATACTTATACATTTATTTAAAAGTATTATGTAGAATATATATAAATTCATTTAACTAGATAAAATTATTGGTTGTTCCAGAAAACTTAGCTATTGTCGGAAATGACGTATTTTATATTTGTGTTTTTTTTACACATTTCCAATAAGCAAAAGAACTGGGATCTGTCTATTAAGTTTCACTGGCTTTAATATTCCAGGAAAAACTATCCAGCAGCCCCCTCTCTCCGTAGCATTTAGAATTCCGCAAACTATTAATTTCAAAAAGCTCAAGTCAAGCGATATTTCGAGATACAAAAAAAGAAAAATGTATCATATAATGTATAATATCAGTAAAAAAAAGGGAGATGCTGCTTCTTTTTAACACACATATACGCACTTTTATTAAGGGTTTTTAATTAACTTGATGTTTCATGCATAATACTATTATGGTAATGAAGCTAAATGTTAAGCTGTTAGTTTATTTATTAAACCCATCATGAAAAATACATTATTTTACAGGCTTTATTAATCATAATAATAGTAATAACAATAATAGTAGTAATAATGATAAAAATATATATGGAAAAAGGGAGAGAATTAAGTTGTTCCAACTGCCAAATCTTCTGTAGTAAGTTCTTCAGATTCTTGTTGAAGCATTTCTAATCGCCGTGTCTCTTCAATTAACTCTATCATATCATCGGCTGTGCCCGAGGTTTTAAGGAAAGGATGCTAAATGGTAGGAATGGTATTTAGAATATATAACCAGTGTACATATATATAAAAAATATTTTTACCTTTAATAGTGTATTTGCATCCGGTCTTTTATTAGGGTCTTCTATTGTACATTGTGCAAGGAAATCCTTAAATGTTTCTGACCAACGATCAGGTTCATTTAATGCTGGTAATCCATTAGAAGCAATTAAAAACAATGCCTAAAACAATCACAGATAAGTATACACACACACATATATATATATATATATATATAGATGATATATAGAAAAGAGAAGGATACTTACTCTCAAAGGAGGGTATTCTACATAAGGAGGATTTCCTTCTGCCATTTCTAATAAAACAACGCCTAAACTCCAAATATCTGCTTTTGCATTATACTTTAGTCCTTTTATAACTTCAGGCGCCATCCAATAAGGCGTTCCTACGATTGAATTTCGCTCAGGCTGTGATTTTGTTAATTGGGCACAGTGGCCAAAATCAGCTATTTAACAAAGTAATAGTAATATTTAGCCATTAGTCGTTATTTTTTTTCATCTTGATCTTGTTACTTCTTACCTAGTTTAACTTGACCACGCATATTTAACAGAATATTATCACTTCGGATATCACGGTGAATACGATTCAATCTATGTATTCGACATAATGCTCTAAGAATATCACGAGTTACTCTTCCAATCTGGTCTTCACGCATTCGAGGTCCTGATTCAGGATCAATTGAAATAATGTCTGCCAAAGATACATCCATGCATTCCATTACAACCTTTTTTATTTTATTTTAATAAAGTATATATATGGTTAATACACATATGGTGTTTTAATTTAGCAATAACATACCCATATATCTTCTTCTGTGGTATAGCAAGCAATGAATTCAACAACATTGGGATGTCGACTCATCTTCATTGTGGTAAGCTCATTTCGTATCTTACTTAATTTCTCCTCTGCAGTTAAAGGAATCTTTTTGATGGCAACAATACGCTTTGTGATTATATGTTTTGCAGCATACATTGGTCCACTTTCTCCTTCTGCAATCAAAATAAAATCTGTGTAGAGTGTCGTGGGATCTGCAGTATCAGCCAAGTCATCTGTTTATATATGTATTAATAAATGTATTATGTATATATAACAAGATGTATACGTCTGTATATTTACCAATAAAACTAGAGCTTAATGCAAGATGAGAATCAGGTAGTTGAGTAAGTTCTGTATCTTCATCTAAGTTTAACAACATAAAACATATATTTAATGGTGATCTTTCAAAATTGTGGTTTTTTTTTCTTTACCTGATTTGTTACTTTCTGGTAATGGTGATGGTTGTGGTGGTGATAGTGATGGTATATCTGTCGACGATTTAAAGAGTGATAAATGAAGTAACTTTGATGATCTTGCGCGAGAAGGAGGAGCGTATCCAACAGGAAGATCATCAACAATATTGGAAGATGAAGAACAGGGTGAAATGGTGGTGGTAGTGGTATTATCGTTATTAGAAGTGTTAGTATTAGTAATGGTAGTAGTGGTGGTAGTATGAGAAGAAGTATTGAAAGAGGAAGATGTATTAGTAATATGTTGTGAATTATCAAGTTGATTATTGTCTTCATTCGCTGAATGAGGTGAACTAGGGATAGTACTGATAGATCCTTTTTTACTGCTAGTATTACTGCTATTTTTATTATTTCTGTTTTTGTTTTTGTTTAGATTTTTATTGTTGCTGTTTGACTGAAGTGAATCGGGCATCCGAACCTGCATTAGTTTTTCGACAGTCGAAGGGTTATTTTTAACTACCTCTTCAGGTACACCCGAAGCCACTAATATCTTTTGCCATTCTATAGGTAAGCCTTTGTATCCGTACTTTCCTACTTGAACATGGATGTTGTGTTGTATATTATATGGCTTTCCAATTAATGAAGGTGTTTTTGGCTGTGATGGTGGTAATGCAGGTACATTTACTAAGTAAAGTCGAGAATATAAATACAGGTAAATTTCATCACATAATAACAGTATTCATAGTATTAATAGTAGTAATAGGCTTACTTTCAGGCCTAATGGGTGAAGGTACAAGGTGTGGGGTTATATAATGTGTATCCAAGATGTCATCACTTGGTAAATCGGATTGCCATACATCTGGTAAGCCCTAAGTGATAATAATAAGCATAAATAAATTCGTCTACGTCTACGTCTATCTATCAGTGTATGGGTATTCTCACCATGTATTTTCCATTTTCTCTATTATATTCTACATGAATGCCATGTTCAAATTTCGTAGGCTTTCCGATATCCAGTATCTTTTCTCCAAAGCCCGCTCCTGTTGCAGCTGTTGTTGTTGTTTGACGACTTGACAGTGACATTTTAGAAGAAAGAGAAGTGTCGGATCTGTTTGTCTGTCGGTACATTCTTAAACTCGACAAAGTGGACGATGAAGTCATCTTACGTAAACTCCTTGTAGATGAAGGCTTCTGGGATGGTCTCCTTGCAGGATGATGACCATCCGATGAGGTTCCACTGGTGGGCGTTGCAATGGTGTTGCCCATGACTTTCTAAACGAACAAAAGGAAAAAAAAAAAAACAGTTTTTTCTTTTCTTTTCTTTTTTGTTTCTATATCTCGAGGTTGTCTCTCTCTTTCTTTTTTTTCTTTTTTTCTTTTTTTCTTTCAGACAGACAAAAAAAAAGCAATAAATAGATAAATAAATAAATAAATAATGAAAGAAAAAAAAAAAGAATATAAAAAAAGGAGGCGGGGGTACAGCGGCTCCACCCCCAAAGTTCGCTTTCCAACTTACCAAATTCGCTTTATTCTCCGTTTGAAATTCGTTTTTTTAATAGCGCAAAGTTCGTCTTTTATTGACGTAAGTTCGCTTTTGCAAATGGCTTTTACATCACCCAAAATTCGTATTTTTTTTTTCATTAAAGTTCTCTCTTCTTAATTTTAAACGAATAGCAACTTTTTTTGCGAATATGGACAGGGCAACATCTTATACGAGCAAGGCGATGAGGCAATCGATTTTAGGGAGGACATTGATCTTTACAACATTAGTACTGTTGCTTCTGTCCAAATACCGCGCTATTCAAAGTTGTTTTCTTGCTGAAGCTAACGAAGAACTTGATGTAAAAATGAAAGATATAGCTGAATAACTAGTTACAGAGCCATTCCTTGGTAGAAAATAAAATGTTTAATCTGGCAAGCAAAAAGCAGTTTTTTTTTATTAATTCAACAGGATCAAACTGTGGAACACTGCCCCTTCTGGCCGTAAAGTTCAGGTTGAGTCACGTACCGCCCAAAAGTGGAACAAAAGACTCAGGGGAGGGGATCCAAGTTAAAATACCTACGAAAAGCAGTCAAATCAGTCTAATAGAAAGTTTTCCCAAATTCAATAAGAGCATAAGCATCACGGTATGAATTTTTTTGATAAGTATCCCCAAGCAGCAAGACGTGATGCAGTAGAGAACTTGGCGGAAGCATTCAAATATTTTAGCTTAAAAGAAACATCTATTGGAAACTTCATCCTATACGAGTACAATCCGACTTCCAAAATAACAATATTGCAGCGTCTGAAAAGAAATAGTGCCGAGAATTTCAAAAATCACTATCACTGGGTTAAAACCTAGACGGAGACCACTGATATGAACCATCTTACCAACTGCTTTTTTGTAGATGAATTTGATTTCAATATCAATATGAGAAGGCCTAATGATTGCTCAATTAGAGGTACACTGGTAGCTGTTGAAATTTCTACTACCCACATCTCACGCATACCATGCTGGAAGCTATAGCAAATCAAGGTGTTATTTCAGTTGAGATTAGAGAGCGTTTGAAACCCAAGAAAGTAAAGGTTAATGGAAGCAGAAAGAGAAATAAGCTCATAGTGAAGAAAAAGGCCAAAGGAACTGTTGCTGCTCATTATATGAAGTTTATTTCCAAAACGTTAGATGAAATGGATAAGTTCCCTGAACTGAGAAATCTCTATGTAGTCATGGGCAATGCACCCATCCACACCCCAGAACACATCACGGATTTGATTGATACCAGAGGTTAAACTTACCTTTATATTCCCCCAAGCTGAATCCTGTTGAAAACTTCGGGCTAGTCATCAAAAATCCAGCCAAGCGAATTGCATTTCAAGAGACAGAAGATTCGAGAACTAGAACCAGTGGGGCTAGTGAAAGGGCCAGTGAAAGAACCCTTGATAACACCCCTCAGTATTCCGCTAATAACATTTAAAATGTTTTGATAAAGAACCACTTTAATGATAAAAAAAAAATCGAGTCGTTTAGTTTGACAATAAACATTCTAGATATTTCGAAAAGTGAAACGTATATGAAGAACCATTAGATGAATAGAAATGTTTAGACAACAAATTATTTTTTTGGTAAGCGACCTTTTAGTTCTGGGTCAGCGACCTTTTAACGACACCTAACCCAAAATTACCGACGAAATATATCGGAAAAGGTGTGTAAGAAATGATACAAGTATAGAGTTTTCTTATTAGGTCAGAGAAGTCTAACTCTAGTCGTATCACCACACAGCAACCAGAAAATAAATACACTCTTTTTCTTTTAATTATTAGTATTAGTATAACTATAACATAAAATAACCAACATAAATAGGTTACTTTTTTAAGTCTAAAAGTGTAAACTGTTTTCTTCGAAGACTCTTTTTTTTTTTTTTTTTTTTTTTTTC
>VCJA01004648.1:0-10654 GCA_024139275.1 Backusella macrospora
CACTCATACTAACACGATCCTTAACTAATATTGGTATATATTCCAAAAATTTACCGCCTCTCCTAGTGTATGAGGTATTTTGAAATTTTTTCGGCTCCTTAAATTATAACTGTTTAGTAAAGTTTTCACTTAGACAAAAAAAAAAGGCAGGCGGTATTAAATACAAAAAAAAAGGTATTCCATGACATAACACTTGTATTCTGCATTTTATGTGTTACAAATAATGGGTGCATGGTCAACAGTTTTAAGCCGGTCCCTTTTCGACAATAATGTCTGTGGTGATGCTGTTTGTGTGTATGATTGCATGGGCGTAGATTCGTTTATAAATCATTTCAAATAAATAAATAAAAAATATGAGAAATAAATAAATAGTGAAAGGAAAAGAAGCAAGTTAAATATAAAAGTAAAAAAAAGAGAGACTACTTTAATTATTATTTATACAGCTGTTGCTTTTTTTTTAAGGTATTATAAAGGTTCATCCCTTTTAATAGAAATATGGAGCAGTGGAAGCAATCAAAGATGCTTTTTTTTTATAAATCTATTCAGAATAAAGATATATATGGTTTTTGATAGCCGTTCTTATATATCTATCAAAGCTGAAGTCGTATTTAGTTTATAATTTTATTTGTTGCCAATTACCAGCTTTTCAATATCATTATTAAGCTTGTTATACTCTATAATAAAAGTTTGATAGATTATATAAACTCATAGGGATGTATTTCTTACAACCTCACAATTTTTATTCTTTTAGTCATACTATTAGCAAGTAAAGTTAGAATGTTTACTGGTAAATCTACCAATGCTTTTACGCTTTTCATATATTTCTTATTAAAATCCATTATTTTTGCTGATTGATAAATAATATTTCACCTTTTCTTTAATTCCGACATATTCATATTCATATATAGAAATGCTGATTTTCGAATACAACGCACAAGTTCAAGAAATTTATTTATGAAATATTTTTTTAAAAAAAGAATTAAATTTATTTCTTCTTGTTGGCCTCTTCTTCGGCCTTCTCACGGGCACGCTTCTCACGGGCACCGAGAGTACGCTTGGCGGAGCGAGCATAACGGAGCTTCATGTAAGCATCAACATTCTTCTCCTCAGCAGTGATGGCGCGGGCCTCGACAGCAGGTGCAGCTTGTTCAATAGGGAAAAGTGCAGTACGGAACTGAACAGCAGAAGCAACTTCGGCAGCCTATAGATAGTGGCAGCAACAAATAAAACACCATTAGATCATCAAAAATCTTTATTTTTACCCAAAATATTATTTAACACCTTACCTCAGAATCTCCCTTCTTGACCTTACCAGCCTTACGGGGGAAGACAATGAGCTTAGCCTTGAAAGCCTTGATACGTTGGACGTTAAGCTCGAGAGACTCATTGGATTGATTGCGACGACGGTGGTCAACAGCAATACCAATGGAACGAGCTTCCTTGGAGCGGACACCAGCCTCCTACAAGAATAAATGGATTTGGTTTAGTTTTGACCTTTAAAATACTACACAATCCTTATATTTTTATTTACCTTGAGTTCTTCGAGTGTGAAACCACGACCGGATCTCAACTTCATGTTATAACGAACAGTAGGGCAACGGACGGCAGGGCGAAGAAGACCGTCAACTGGTCTAGGAGCAATACGAGCAGCCTTTTGGACACGAGCAAGTCTTCTGGATTGCTTGCGACCAGCTTGGTCGAACCAAGTCTTAACGCGGCGGTCCCATTGCTTGCGGAAGTGCTGGTTAGGCAACTGGTTGTTATGCTTCAAAACCATGATCTATTCGAGGGCCAGTAATAATAATATTTATATGATTTTGATATGTTGAATAGATGATGGTGCAGTAAATTTGAAATATGATATAAACAGATAATGTTAGTAAACCATTAATCAATCGCTATAATCCTTATCGCCATCCATTTTAGATGGATGGTTGGATGGATGACTTTATACGTACAAATGACCAGTAAGGGGAAAGAGAACGGCTTACACACCGAAGCAACCATTCACACAAATACCGCACCGGAACCTTAAAATGGGTACCTGTTGAGCTGATCAGCTATTTATTTTTGATTCCTCACTTTTTTTCTTTGTCCGGCGATATAAATCCCGGACTACCGGACTTATACCTGGTTTTTATTATCCGGACAAATCAGTATTCTTTAAATAATATTCAGTGCAAGTTGTTATGAAGTAAAAAAAAAAATATCATACACCTATTGGAAAATAACATACAAGGCTATTAATTATACGTATTATATATTTATAAATATATAATTTACGACTGAAAATAGTTAATCGAATTTTATTTCAGTCACATAGAGCAAATAAAATGTCAATTGATAATAATAGTTGAATCGTTAAATCCAACTATATATATCTTCAATTGTACACATTATATATTGGAAAGATGAAAGATATATTTAAATAATAATAAAAATTGCGTTATAATAATACATTTTATTAGCTGAAGTTTATCCTTTACTAAATATTATAACCCTTTTTTGAATCAACCAAAGCAACATGTATTTTACATTAGCTTTTCTTTGAGTTATAAACACTTCAATTGTAATAACCAAATTTAATAATAATAATAAAAAGTATAATACAATCGATAAAACAATCGATTTTACGTGAAAAATAACTCGTATATATTGTGCATACACCAAGTTTATGAATATAATTAATGCTTACTTATATAAGCTATTGTTTATTGTCCAGTTCTCTATCATTTTCATAAACAATTGTATATTGATGAGCCCAAATCAAAATTAAATCGACTCAAGTAAATTGTCATTATGGCCAATTAAATACAAACTTGTAAAGCTAGTTGATAGTAATGTGATTTAGACACTAATTTAGAAGTTAGTACTACCAAGCAGCACAATTTCTAAATAATCATCCAAAAAAAAATCAATGTCGATCCTTCATAAAAAAAATCAAAGCGTGACCAAATCATTTCTTCTACCTCCGACCTGATAGATGTTAAAGAATATAGCTTTCATGCGCGAGTCATATGACTAGAGTTAAAGAAAATAAGTAACAAACTGCTCTGTTAGTACGTTATAGTTCAATTACTTCTGAGAATCAGTTACGAAAATCACAATACAAATTTTAAAAACTGGAAACGAACACATGCTAAACAAAAATTGTATTCAAGTAAATAAAAGTCTACAACCTGATATTATATATCTCTAAAAAAAAACATATTGTATTTATTTTACTTTATAGAAGAAACAACGGAAGTTATCAGTTTTAAATATGCATTTCTAGTGTGTGTATTCTCGGATTAGTTTCTTATATTTGTTTAAAAATAAATATACATATTTATTGTATCATTAAGCATCGAAGTCATTATCAAGTTCAATTATTTCTGGTAACACTGCATGTTCAAAGAAAAGAGGAAACACTAATGCTTAATTAAGTCTCTTTTTCTATCATACGCCACTTTAATTTTATACATCTAAAAATAAATTAATGATGCATTGAAATATAAAACTAGTAAGCTATATTGAATAAATGCAGACCCATTAATTTATTAATTTCGATTCAACTTTACATATGAATATCATACATTCATTAAAAGAGCATACTCTTATCAGACCTTTTAGGAAACAAGATCACAAAGATTTATATATTAACAACTAAGTGCTTTTTTGGAATAGTTGATTTATCCTAGTTTATTGATAATACAAGACTTCGTATTATTCTCCAACAAATAGAAGAGCAATAGAGTTTTAGACGGTGCGAGTAAAAAACGATAAATTAGGTCAAAATAAAGAATTAGTATAGGTGGTTTCCTTTTTGCTTTGTTTGTGTTACATATATCTACTGGTGTTAGCTGATGTATCAGATCAATATTTAATAAATAAACTTATAAATTCCAGAGCCAGGTGATATTTATTTTCTTCGCATATAAATAAGCTATAGAAATTTCCGAGTGTCAATGTATCGACTTTAATCAAGTTTACTCATTATTTAATGAAATAAATTCAACTAAATTTCTTCTTCGTTTTTAGAAAACCACGATTTAAATAAATAAAAGGCTTCCTCGAGTATATATATGTTAAGCTAACGTTCCAAGTACGCTGTTATTGTTTGTACTCCAAACATTCATGTATTAAAATTATAAAGAACTGACGTCAAACTTGATGAAATTCAAATATTAATCTGATTATAAAAATATATTCGTACATATAACTCATAAATAGAAGGCACGTTTAGAAACAGATATTTTAACCATTCAATAATCTTGAATACAAAAATTAAAAACTATAAGAGTTAGGAAGTAGAACAATGGTTTTGTATCAGGCAATCAAGAACACAATCAAAGTTCTGTAATGTACAAAAAGAGACTGATAAGGTCGTGTACATGTTTCCGTGCAACAAAACAAAAAAGTAACGTGAACTCTAGACATAATTGGTTTCAAGACTAATGGCCCAAACGCATACAGAGTGGCAATTTATAAAACTCTGTAAAATTCAGAACAATACAAGGTATTATTACACAACAAACAATAGAATTAAAAACAATATATAACGAATAAATTGCAGTATCCTTTATCTGAGAATAAAACACGGAAATAGTATACAAATTTAGTTCAAAATCATAGTTTAGACTAAATTGAGAATACATTGTTCTATATTTTCAGGGTCATATATAAATGAAACCCTTATTATTAATGTGTGCATGAGAAATAATAACGAGAGCATCACATTAAAAAAAGAAAATTCAGACTTTTCCCATTTTTTTTTGACAAAAACAATTACAACATATTACTTTAGGTAGCTTTGTGTGAGAGAAGTATTTTATTACTGTTTGTAAATGTTGCCTAAAAGCAATGCACTTTAATTGTATTTGCCTTTTCTGTTTTAATTTGAGGTCATGTACACTTGTCTTTTACCCATGAACATATTCAGCCGGAATTTCCCTGCAAAAATATAGAACACTGCATTTAGCCACGTTTTTTTTTAAGTTTGTTTGTTCCTGCTTATTACTCCATGTTTTGAAGCATGTGCTCTCATGCTACATAACGCCACCGAAATCTAAGAAAAAACAATAGTAACAGATAAAATTCAATTATAAAGCTATATAAATTAAGAAAATATTACTTTGTGAGAAATACCAATTGGTCGTATTTTGGCTGTGTTGTCATTCATTTACTCGGGTAACATAAGATCACCTTATATTTTTTTATGGTAATACAAAAATCAAGTAAATTAAGAATCAATTCAAATAACAAAATGGTGGAGAACGTAATACAAAGAGCAAAAAAAAAAAAGCACATATGAGCTAGCTTCAAGTGGCAGACAAAGTGTACCTTTTTTTTTACCGCATTGTTCGTACTTGTTATGTTTCTCGCACGAGATGTCCGCTATTGCATACCAACCGAAAATACTGTTGATGAACAAGTTTAGGTAAACGAGCAAACTTTTGAAATCACTTCAAGTTTGTTTAGCGATATAGTACAACCAGTAAACTTTCAGGATTTTTCCAACTTACTCTATTTGGGGTTTGTTACACCACAACACGTTATAATTTCTCCTCGAATGATCACTAGATCCATCCAAAACAAAATCGATTAGGATATTTGTTTTGTGTAAGCTAAAGTACAGCACTTTTTATTTCTCCAAGAGAGTATTTGCGAATATAGCTATATCAGGTATATCAATTAAAAAAAAAAGAAGAAAAAAGAAAAAAGAAAGAAAGAAAAAATACATGGGAATCTGATGAAAAATTCAAGGTCATACACAATAAGATATCTTCCCCACATTATCCTTTAGATATTCCGACCATTACGTATTTTGGAAAAGGGAGTTTAATACTTTTCTTGTTATGTGAATTTCCCGGAGACCCTGTTTATATTTCATAAGCGAATGCCAATGGAACAAAGAGAAAGGGTTCTCCTATGGTTTTAGAATTAATGTTTTGATAGTCATAGGTACTTGTAGATATCTAATTATCAATCGAAAACACAATATAAACAAAACGTTTATTTTTATTATTAGTTAAAATTTTAATATATTTTCGTTTTACAAATCATATATATTTTGATAATCTGTTGGTGAATAAATGACATTCATTCAATGGTGGCTGCTTTTTTAAAAATGACTTGCAGAGTAATAAAAAGTACTAAAAGGAGATCCTACGAGTACAGATGGGAGAGATTATTGGGTGACAAAAAGAAATACCGCGGGCTCCCACACACATGATTTTTGATATTTACTAAACTCACAACACTAGCGGAGAGAGTAGGGGTTGAGTGACCCTGAGAAAATCGAACAAATACAGATATAAGACGGGAAGTCATGGAATGAAAAACCACAAATTTTAAAACAGTGGATTTTTTTACTCTTTCTTTTACTCTTTCTTTTACTCTTTTTTTTTCTTGGTTGCTGAGAAATCGCGTTCTTTCTATTTCTAAGCAATGACTGATTTTAATTACTCGCTATCAAAAGATACAACGAAAGGTGTACCTCTCTATCATCATGAACAAGTTCCATTTCATTCAATTTCACGCCAGTCAATGTCACAAACGACAGCAGCACCTGTGTCATCTCCAATGTTAAACCCAAATAAACAACTGCAACAGCAGCAACAGGAACAAACTTCGGCTTCGGGAGATCTCCAAGAAATAATATATAGTTATCAATCTCAGCCTGATTTACTTAGATTGATCTTATTGAGTAAATTAGAAGAGGATAAAAGAAGAGCAGAAGAGGCAAAATTAAAGGCTAAAGAACTTGATCTGTTACTGATGCAGCAGCAACAACAATTAATTACAAATAGTAATAACGACCCTCTTTCTTTTTCGTCATCAACATCTTTTCAACAGTCTTTCAATACTTCGACTTTCAATATGCAACCTACACCACCAATCAGTACTAGTTCTTCTACTGATGGCCGTATGAATTCATTTAACAATCATATTCGACGCACAAGCTTGGATGCCATTTTAGTACCACCTACACAATGTACCCCAACAAACTCACTTTTGCAGCAACAACAACAACATCATCAACAGCAGCAGCATCATCAACAGCATCATCATAGACGTGAGTCCACAATTGGTTCATCGTTTACAGGAAGTGCCGATTCTGATGAATTTGATGACCGCACATTTTCTCCTATCCCCACATCTACCCCGGTCTCCGCATCGTCTCTACTTCAAATGGACAGGTAAACATAAGAAAAATATATAGGAGATTTCATCCGTATCCCGCCAAAAATCTCCGAAACTCAAAAATCTTGCTTAGCAAAATTTCTTACTAATACAAACTATTTTCTTTTTTAGCTATAATTCAGCCGCCGCTGCCGTAATGTCTTCATTGAATAATAGCAATAAACACCACTCTTTATCGCCACCGCCTTATCCCAATATGAATGAAGATTCATTCAACAATCAAATACATCATCAATTGGAAAAAAGCCAATCACAAGCTGTAGCTAGGTATGATTTCCCTCCAAGACCTCGACGAAGAAGAGAGATGCAGGCAATTACTAAGATTGTTGAAACTCGAGAATACCCTTACATTGATGGTCACTTTTGGAAAAACAACGGAAATACTGTCCAAAAGAAGACCGGAAACAAAAGTGTCTATTACAAGTGTTCCAATAGCAACAAGGTAAGATCATGTTGCCAAGCAAAGAAAAAGAGGAGATAATAGGGCGAAAGTGAAACCCCACAGTCTCATCATTTTATTCTTTTTCTTTATTGTTTAGGGCTGCCCCGTTAATAAAACAGTAACTTGGAAAGATAATGGTGAATACTTAATCAAATATCGTGGAGAACATTTGCCAGATTGTAATAAGGTTCAACGAATCGTAGATGTTTAAACCAAGCTTAAAAGAAATGGATAAAACAATAGCCGCTTTGCTTTTTTTTAACAATGAAAAAAGCCAACCCATATTTATACCATCATGTGAAAAAGATGCAAAGAACTTAAAAAAGTTTCTTTCTTTTTCCTTTCAGTGATCCCATATGTTTTTTCCCCCTATGATAATCCTACCTCATGCTACCTGTGTATTAGTTTATTTCTGTATGTATTCTCACCAAAATCTATTTACCCGCCATCTATATACTCTGTAATATTTAGTCGAACATCGCTTCATTGCTTTCCAACTGGCTTGGAATAAGAGGCTGCCCCCCTTATTTTTATCTTTCTTATAGATGTATTATTGTTTTTCTATTTTGTTTTAATGTTTTTTTTTCTTCCATTATAAAGTTTAAATATATCTTTTGCATAAAAAGAGGACTTGACAAAAAATCCTCAATCTGAAAAGATTATTGGAGTTAAACAGCTGAGAAAGATGCTAGCAAGCTATATAAAAATAGAATAAGGTGGCACTAAAGTTATTTTTAAGATCTACATGCAAGTTGATATCTATGTATTACACACAGTGCGTTCACAGTCAATTTAACAAATTTTTGAAAATGCTGATCACTTTTGAGATTTATTTGGTCAATGTTGAGATCTCCTTCTCTTACTATCTTCAGCTACACATTAAGCTAACATGAATTACTTTTTTGAGGATGGTACTGGCAACATCGCTGATGAGCATGGAGAGGAAGCAACCACTATTCTTGAAGAGAAGTCGTTTCACTTGAAAAGTTTGACAGATCTTAATAAATACATTAAAAGCAAATATGTTCAACTTGAAGTAAATAATGATGAGACGGTTATGAAAAAGGATTTTCCTAAGAAAGAGAGAGCTCTCGAGTATAACATTTATACAATCGAAGATCGAACACGCTATTTTTATTTTTTAAAAGAAAAGTTTATGGAACTAAAAGAAGCAGCCGTGGCTGCAAATGTTAATTATGATACTGCAGAAAATGGAAAATGGCCTAAGGAAAAAACCCGGAGCGAGGAATTCCCATCAAAAAGACTAATTTGTATCCGAAAATATCTGGCACCAGCAAGATAAATAAAATCAATGGAATTCGCCACCATAAACTACGTGTGCTTTGAGACTTGGCTTTACCCGACATTATGCAAGACTATTTAAGATCTGACTAGTATAAGAGTCAAAACAATGTCAAAATCTGAAAGAGATAGAAAAAACCAGCTGACGCGTTTAATGATTAGTTTACCAACTTCGCTTATATTAATCAGGTTAATCAAAAAGAAAATCGATGATGAAGCAAAATTCTAATCATTGACCAATAAGGACTTGAACGAGCAAAAATAAAACTCACACCATAACCATTAGTACGAATCAAATTGGTGAATCGGATGTTTTGCTTTCTTGTACAGCTATTAGCAAGAAAATCCAACCTCATACGGCTAAATAAAAAAAAATGGACAATCTGAGTAGAGGCATGTGGCTGTATATCAAGGGATTATCCCCCACTGGAAGAAGGCGGCATTGTGCTAAGGCCATACCTAACTCATGTCGAACAGCAACGAGAATTGAACACACGCTGTTGTTTCACAAAAGCGAGTGTTTCAGGGCAGAAGCACTACTCCTTAATGATGTCAATAGGTGTATGAACCAATCCTTCCTCACAATATTGCTTGTATTTTTTTTAATACTTTTAATCGCATCAACAAGAAAATTCAAACATTTTTGAGACTTATTAAATATGTCAGTTCAATAGTTTATGTTGCCAGTTTGAGTATTGATAACATGAACAAAACTTCTCATACGTTTCGATCTTCTTCTACAATCCATGTTTGAAAATTCAAAAATAGATTGAACAGACTGGTATCCAAAGGATAAAGATACTTCCACCTGTGTTTCACCAACTAACAGAACTTGACCTTGATTATATATTTCTATTCCTTGCAGGTCATTGTGATAATAACGAAAGTATATGCACTTATTATTTGCTAGTTTATATGGACTGACTGGTGTTTGATCGGTGATGGTGTTTTTACAAATGATATCTTCTGCTGTGGCATTAAGACCGGGGTTATGATCAACTAAATGAGGCCATATTGTATTTGGTTGATGTGTACAGCGACTGTAAAGATATTTGGCGCTCTTGTTAGAATTGGTATCAGAAACAGGAACATTAGCATCTTTAGTGGTTATATCTTGAACAATAGTTCGCTAAAGACAAGAAAATACACATAATTGTTGAAAAGTGATATTAATCGGCTGTCCATTTCGCTCAAGTTTATCCAGCAGATAGTGGTGCATGAAAAAGTGAAGCTCTTTAGAGGTCTCTCAAACGTAGTCCACGATCTCTGTGACTTTTATAGTGTATATATCACGGAACCTATCATTATCAGAGATAGCACCTGGATTGACAATAATTTCAAGATTAATTTTACGTAAAAAACTCTTATGAACACCTAGTTTATGTTGAAGTTATCGATTCAATAATACAGTTTGTAGTGAACAAGTACCAGCTCTCTGAAAAGTATATGGGATATTATGGTCATAGATGTCAGTATTTGTACAAGTTTGACAAGGTGTTTGTATGGGATTAAGGTTGACTTGTTCCTGTTTCCGTGCATGTTTTTCTGCTCCAGATGCCCTCTTTTATTTGTCATTTTTAGGCTTGGCTTCAACGTGTTCCTTGAGATCTTGTAAAAATATAAGACACATGACATTCCTGTGCGTCAGTAATATAGAATGAGTCTCGTATTAAACTCTTTATTAAAGTGGAGAGAGAGAGAGAGAGAGAGAGAGAGAGAGAGAGA